>JACERP010001039.1:0-29561 GCA_014080715.1 Scenedesmus sp. NREL 46B-D3 | reverse complement strand
CCACTGCTGCATCGCAGCAACTTTTGCACAGCACAGCCATCACGCTAGTATGCATTGTGTTTGGTGCGTGCTTTGCCGTGGTGGAGCACGGACGCCACGTGCTGTGCAGTCGAACGCGACATGCAGTTCATGCTCGGCTGTTTGCTCCGACGCCATGTCGCACGGACCTGGGGATCGGCAGCCCTGCCTGATGCTGCTGATGGACCCTTGCTGATGACCCCGTGCTGCGCCCTCAGGGAGGGCAACGACTACGGCCACGAGCGCACCATGACCTACCAGCAGGTGCTGACGGAGACGAGCCGCGTGGCCAACTGGCTGCGGGGCCAGGGCGTCTGCAAGGGCGACGTCGTGACCATCTACCTGCCCATGATCTGCGAGCTGCCGATCGCCATGCTGGCCTGCGCGCGCATCGGCGCGGGCACAGCGTGGTGTTTGGCGGCTTCAGCGCGGACGCGCTGGCGCAGCGCATCCAGGACGGCCAGTGAGTGCATGCCATCTCTTCAACAAGGCTGGCAGCCGAGCTGTCAGCAGGAGCTTTCACCATGTGCTTCCTGTTGTGTGCAGGCGGCAAGTAGTGAAATCAGGGCACTGTTCTGTGCAGCACAGCAAGGTAGCGGCGGCTGGGCTGGGGCGGTGGCTGCACCAAGTGCAGCAGAGCAGCAGGCAGTGGGCTAGGTTGGGTTGGCTCATGCAGCGCAGCAGAGCAGCATCCGGTGGGCTAGCAGCGGGCAGGGTGCGCGGGGCGCAGCACGCACATGCGCATGCAGCACTTGCAGGCTGCATGCACCGCCTACACCTCTGGCCCCCTCACTCCGCCCTGCAGCTCGCGCGTGGTCATCACCGCCTCTGCGGTCAACCGCGCCACCAAGCGCGTCGACCTGAAGGCCATCGTCGACGACGCCATCAGCAAGGCGGCCAAGGAGGGCTACAGGGACGTCCAGAAGGTGCTGGTGTACGAGAAGAGCGCGCTGCCGAGGTGTGCTGCTGCCCGCTGCGTGCCAGCCACGTGACATCGGCCTCGATGCCTGCGACAGCTCCCCTCTGTTTTTTGTTTTCACTATGATGGCTGTCGTGTGGCTTCATCATCCTGACTCGCTAGCCTTTCCGTCAAATGCGCCAGCTGGCCCCTTGTCACCCTGCCTGCTGCCTGAAAGCTACCCTGCAAGTGCTCCTGCAAGCTGCTGCGGTTGCACAGGACCCCCTGCTTCTCCTCCCTCCTCTCTACCAACCTGTGGCTCACACTGCTCCTGCCACACGCTGCAGGGAGCAGACGCCGTGGGTGTTGGGGCGTGACGCCTGGTGGCACAAGGAGATCCCGCAGCGGCCCGAGTACTGCGAGCCGGAGTGGCTGGAGGCAGAGGAGCCGCTGTTCATGCTGTACACCAGCGGCTCAACAGGCAAGCCCAAGGGCGTGCTGCACACCACAGGTGCGACACCTGTTTCTGCTGCTGGAGACTTGCTGCAGCTGGCTTCGAGCAGTGGAAGCTGGTCTGCTTGAGGCTAGTTACTTGCTGCAGTTGGCCTCGCGCAGTAGAGTCTGGTCCAGTGAGGCTGTCGAGTAGCCGCAGTTTCAGGCTTGCGACAGCAGGTGCAGAAGAGCAGGCTGGGCTGCTTGACGGCCATGCTTGCTACTAAGTATTGTGCGGACACGCGCATGCCCTGTGATTGATGAGGCGGCGTTTACATGGAAGCAGTTGCAGGACTCGTGTGTTTCATGCGTGCTGGACGTGCCTGCTGTCTTGTTTCTGCAGGCGGGTACATGGTGGGCGCCGGCACCACCTGCAAGTACCTGTTCGACCTGCGCCCTGGAGACGTGTACTGGTGCACGGCAGACTGCGGCTGGATCACGGGGCACACCTACCTCACGTACGGGCCGCTGCTCAACGGCGCGACCAACGTGCTGTTTGGGTCCACGCCGGCTCACCCCGATGCCGGCAGGTGCTGGCGCATCGTGGAGAAGTACAACGTGAGCAGGCTGGCGCTGCATGCTGCTGGCAGTATCAGCGGCACCTGGCTGGGTGTCGCATGTTGCGTGGTGGTCGAGAGGGGAGTCGCCCCAACGCCAGGCAGCTGCCTGTGCAGGCACGTCAGTCGTGTCTGTTGCATGCTGGCGAGGCTGCATGCAGCCACGTCACGCTGTCCTCCCAGCCTACACGAATGCATTTATGCTCTACCCCGGCTGTGCCGTGTGCCTTCTCCTCATTTTCCACCCGTGTCATCAACAGAACTTCGTCTCTGCCCGCACAGGTGCGTGTGCTGTACACCGCGCCCACGCTCATCCGCAGCCTGATGCAGTTTGGCGAGCACTGGGTCAAGGAGCACGACCGCAGCAGCCTGCGCGTGCTGGGCACGGTCGGGGAGCCCATCAACCCGCACGCATGGGAGTGGTACCACCAGGTGCGGCAGCCGGGCGCCCGCGTAGCCCAGTCCAGCAGCAGGGCGGGCTGCCCAGCGGTCCCTCAACATGCAGCAGGCGGGTCCGGCAAGCGCTGCTGCACTCACGCGGGAGTGCATTGTAAAAGCATTTTGAAAAGTTTCAAAATTTCACTGCCCGCTTCTCTTGTATTGCGCCGCCGGGTGACTTAGACTCCTGCGTCGCTGGCCGCTGACCTGCCTGCTGGTGTGCAGGTGGTCGGCGAGGGCGCTGCCCCATCGTGGACACCTGGTGGCAGACGGAGACCGGTGCAGCCATGATCACGCCGCTGCCGTACGCGTGGGCCACCAAGCCCGGCAGCGCGACGCTGCCGTTTCTTCGGTGTGCAGCCGGTGCTGCTGACAGACAAGGGCGAGGAGATCCACGGGCCAGGTGATTGTTACATGCAATATAACATGGTGACTGGACCCACGTGTGACTCCTTTCTCGCTTACAACAGTACATTGTAGTGTGGCTCCCTGTTCGTCATCACAGCTGTGCGGTTAAGGGGCCAGATGCGGATGTAGGACATTCTTTGTGGCAAGTGTGGTTTGAAAAGCAAGCAGCTGCGCCCTCTACAACGTTGCGCACCTGCTGCTGCTGCTGCCGCTGCTGCCATCAGGCGAGGGCATCCTCGCCATCAAGGCACCCTGGCCCAGCATGATGCGCACCCTGCACGGCGACCACGAGCGCTTTGAGATGACGTACTTCAGTGCTTTCAAGGGCTACTACTTCACAGGTGCAGGCAGGGACAGGGTTCTGGGCTGGTTGCTGCTGTGAGTCCTGGACAGACAGCAGGAGGTGTTTCTGTGTGATGCATTCTCACGGCAGGAAGCAGTGATGGTGGTTCTCCAGCCGTGCTTTCTGGTTTTTGAGGGGTGCATGTGCAGTAGCTGCGGGTGTGACAAGCGTGGCTGCTGCTCAATCACCAGCCCGCACTTCCTGACTTGATCGTGGTTGTGATTGCCGTCTGGTTACGTTGCTGTCATGTGCGCGTTTGGTTGCGCAGGTGACGGCTGCAGGCGTGACGAGGACGGCTTCTACTGGATCACCGGCCGCGTGGATGACGTCATCAACGTCAGCGGGCACCGCGTGGGCACAGCCGAGGTGGAAAGCGCGCTCACCGCGCACGCGATGTGCGCAGAAGCGGCCGTCATCGGGGTGAGTGGCGCGCCGACGAGCATCGTGCGACGGTGATGCGGCTCTGTACGCGTAGCTCTGCAGCAGCACCTTCAGCACAGGCAGCCGTTGCTGCCGTTGCGATCATGCCCTTGTATCCGTGCTGGTGTGCAGGGCCATCGTTTCAGCGGCATCGCTGCAAGCGTCGATGATCTTTGTGCTTGCTTGCCTGTGCTGCAGTGTGCCTCACGCTGTGAAGGGCGAGTCCATCTACGCATACGTTACGCTGCTGGACGAGGCGCCACCGAGTGCCAAGCTGCACGCTGAGCTGGTCAACTTGTCAAGACGCAGATCGGGGCGTTTGCAGCACCGGATGTCATCCACTGGGTGAGCGGCTGGGTGGAGACTTGCCCAAGGGAGCGCCGCCTGGCTCTGCTAGAGTACCTCCGGGGTTCCGACCTTGCATCATGATGTCGCCGGCAGACGCTGACTCCTTGCGCGCATGTGCTGTGTGCAGCGGGGTGCTTCGAGTTGCACGCCTGTCGGCTGGATGCCTGCGTTGCTCTGGGCTCGCGCTGCTGCTGACCCTGCTGTCGTGACTGCCGCTGTTCACCCGTGCAGGCGCCAGGGCTGCCCAAGACCCGCTCGGGCAAGATCATGCGCCGTGTGCTCCGCAAGATCGCGGCAGACCAGCTGGACGAGCTGGGGGACACCTCGACCCTGGCCGAGCCCCAGGTGGTGGACCAGCTCATCGCCAGCCGCCCAAAGACGCTCGCCAAACTGTGAGCCTCGGCTTTGACGGGGCTGCGGCGCGGCAGGGCCCTGCTGTGTGCAGCAGCAGCGTGGGGCAGCAGGTGGACCAGCTCGTGTGCAGCGTGCTCAGCAAATGCATCATCTGACGGTGCCAGCGGGTGCCAGGTGAACTCAGACGGTGTGCAGCTACTGCTTGGTGCTGGCACGTCATCCGCCACGTGGCGTCATTTCGCAGGCAACCGTGAAAGTTGTTTGTGGCCTGTCAGGCTTGTGTTGTAATGTAGTGTGTGGGGGAGGGGGGGGCGAGAAGGGTAGTGCAGCTGGGATTGTAAGAAGTAGATGGGAAGGGCTGTTGTTGGTAGTGCCGGTGTGTTGATGTTAACTGACTTCCTCTTGACTCTAACCCATGTTCTTGTACATTCATTTGTTCTTTGGCTCAATGGCTGACATGGCGCGGTGCAACGTTTGAAATGTGTGTTGGTGTTGGGGCCATGGTTGTTGACGGCTGGCTACATGCACGGCACAGTTTTGTTTCTGAGGCCTGGAAAAGCGCTCAGGTGTGTTGTGTTGTGTGGCCAGGGCCTGTCACGACGTCTTTATTAATTGCCTCAAGTGCATTGTGGTATCATGCTGCTTGAAGTTGTTGTTGACATTGCTTGGTATCACGCAACCAGCAAAGCGGGAGACCCTATCTGCTTGCCATTTTGGTGTTTCAGTGTCTGTTCCCTGACATGATGTGCAGCTGCCAAAGTTGCACACAGGAGCTGCTCGCCCTCATTTTCATGTGCACGTTGGCCCAATCTGAGTTTTTTCGACAAATTGGTCTTGCTTGTACGTGTTAAGGATGGTTGTCTGCCGCAAGGGTCATCCCTTCCTAGAAAGACTATCTACCACCAGTGGTGCTTAGGATCAGCAAGGTTTGCTGCAAATGGAACTCAAGTTCCATTGGACTCAGCAAGGTTTGCTGCAAAAGGAACTCGAGTTCCATTGGACTCAGCAAGGTTTGCTGCAAAAGGAACCTGAGTTCCATTGGACTCAGCAAGGTTTGCTGCAAATGGAACCACGGGTAACTACTCTCTGTCATGAGGGTTTTGCTCCTGAAGACAGGCTGAAGGCCTAAATATGTTGAGGGCTCACAGTATGGTCACACTGTTAACACATGTGCAATGCTTGCTTCAGGCAATCACATAGGGGGGTAAAGATACGGCATCCAAAAGACTTTGCTTCCTGTATGCGGCATTGATGCCCCCAAAGCAACTTCACTGGACTCTACCTAATGCATTTAAAATGCTCAACAGTGCAGCCAGCGGAGCATCACAGTGGTTAGAGCCAGCATTGCTTACAGCAAATGCAGATGCCAATGCAGCTTTGCATGAGGGAGGCCCGGTGACTCTGCTTCGCTTTTGGGTTAGAGTGCTGCTGCTTGTGACATGTGCAACAGTACACCACTGGTGGTTGCCCAATGAGCCTGCCATTGGCTCGAAAAACGGGCGATGTTTCCTTCTTGTAACATCCAAACTTTGGTGAAAGCCGCTTGGGGAAGCTGATGTCAGCTCATAGCAAATGAGGAACCGTTCCTGCGGCAACTTCAAGTTTTGGGAGCGAGCAATATGTTTCACCACTCCAAGTAGCTCAGATTAATTCAAGTAGCTCAAACAAAGCTATACGAATCACACTTCCTTGTTTGACCACCGTAAATCTCGTGGCAGTATGGTAGCAGCAGCTGGGATGCTGAAGGGCAGCTCCGGGCACCGTGAAGCATGGTTGGAAGACTATTTTGTACAATGTTGTCCGGTGCTAATTACCCAACGTTTAGGTTATGCTGCTATGCGTGGAAGCTGTCACATCCGTCACCTTCATCATCCGACCTTCATCCGACTTTCATCATGCCCAGCAAGCCTGGTATATAGCTCCGCCTCGGGACTTTGGTATTCAGACATCCAGACAACATCCTCCAAGTCGTGCTCCCCTGTTGTGCGTTTTACAAAAAATACAAGGCCGAGAGCCTTGCGCACAGGTGCCCGAGCGCGCCAGAGCCTGCAGGCATTGCATGGCTCTAGCGATCGGTGGATACAGTTCCACACTCAGCTCGGCAGCCAGCGTGGTGACCCGACTGTGGTGGAGTGTGTCAGGGAACCAAGTTCAGGGAGGTCACTCAGCATACTGTCTGCAGTGAGCCGTCCAGCTCACTGCACACGCGCTCACTGCTGCACCCCTGCCCGGGCAGGGGCCCCTGGCTGGGAGGTAACTCAGCACACCGTCTGCAGTGAGCCGTCCAGCTCACTGCACACGCGCTCACTGCTGCACCCCTGTCCCTGGCTGGGAGGTTACTTTCAGCATACCGTCTGCAGTGAGCCGTCCAGCTCACTGCACACGCGCTCACTGCTGCACCCCTGTCCCTGGCTGGGACGTTACTTTCAGCATACCGTCTGCAGTGAGCCGTCCAGCTCACTGCACACGCGCTCACTGCTGCACCCCTGCCCCTGGCAGGGAGGTAACTTTCAGCATAACGTCTGCAGTGAGCCGTCCAGCTCACTGCACACGCGCTCACTGCTGCACCCCAGTCCGTGGCAGGGAGGTAACTTTCAGCATACCGTATGCAGTGAGCCGTCCAGCTCACTGCACACGCGCTCACTGCTGTACCCCGGCCCCTGGCATCCTCTGCTGCCCTTGGTCCTCACTGCTGCTGGCAGGGATGACTCTTTCACTAGCAGGCGAAAGCAACCTGACCACATCTACCGTCTACCGCCTACCGCCTACCGCCTACGGTCTACCGTCTACCTATCACCTGAGCTGGCTGCTCGCAAGGACTGCATGGGGTGCTGGTGTGGTTGCTGTCAGTGGCAGCACTGCGCCATCCATGCAGGCCATGCGTGCCTGTTTGATCCGGGCACAGGTGTGAGCAGTCACACAACATCCATTGGGCGGAAACCCATCTTTCTGTGCAGTTGTGTTGAAGCAGTTGTGGCAGCCAAAGCAGTTCAGCTCTTCCACAGGGTTTTGGCTTGGGTTAGCACAGCCATGACAGAGGGTGATGCCTTAGCGCCCATCTGGCAAGCGCTAGTATGTTACGTCAAGGGTGTCTTCGATTAGCAGTTGCATTGCAATGACAGCAACAGCAAACTATGCTATTGGCAGCTGGTAACCAGCCTGTACAGGTGGCTGCCTGTACAGGTGGCTGCTGTACAGGTGGCTGCCTGTAGCAAGCCGCAGTATTAGCCTAGTAGTAGATCTGAGTTCTGTGCCACTGAAAGTTTCATGCGGCAGGAATACCGGTCACCGTAACCGGGTGCACGTGACCCTATGAGCAAGCAGTGGTGTCCGCTTGAGTGCTGCGATGTGGCAGTTGTAATGTCAATACACTGAAGGTCTGCAGATACCAAGCTATGCTGGTTTCAGATGCCATCTCACAGCCTGTTAAGCAAAGCACCGCTGCAGTGCACTGCACGCACGTGCTGACCAAATGCATAGAGCGCCCTACTCTGGGAGCACATGGAGGAGCAGCAGAAACAACACAGCGCTTGGGTTGCCTTCAGCATGCATGCATCTGGCATTCACTCTCCCACCCGGCATCGCCCACGTGCAATATTGAGGTGCCGCCATCATTGAAGTTGACTCCACGCAGGCCAGGTGGGCATGCATCACCACAACGGCAGCACAGCTGGCACTGTCGTCACTCCCTCACCACCGTTCATTTAGCAGTTGAGAAATTTCATCGTCGGTACCCGGTATGATGCCATTCTTCTGTTTCCTGGGGTGCGGGGTTAAAAATGTTGGCGGCAATCAACAGCCGAGAGTTGCCGCTGAAGTACATGCTATGCATACCTGCACGCACATGCATGATGATCATCATACGTGCATGCCCATGCATGATGGTGTGGTGGTGCACAATAGCCATTGCATGCTCCACCCATCAAACTAGTGCCCCAGTCCGGAGCCAACCAAAGGCTTACGGCGGGGGGGGGGGGGGGGCAAACCTCAAGGGGAAGATTGTGCATGCAAAGCACGGGGACCTCAGTACTGAATGAGTGCATGTAACTTACAAAATGTGAAATGTGAAATGTGCATGTGCTACACATGGTGTGTTCATACTTGACACCTCGGTAAGTTCAGGAAGCGGGCGTGTGTGACGATAAGGATCCTTATGCGCCTCCACGCATGCATGGCCTATCATTCCAATCTGACCCTAGGGTCACTCAGTGCTGAGTACTAGTACACTGCAGTTACCACGCCCATGTCTTTGTATCAGCCTCAGCCTCAGGCTTTCAACGCTCAAAGCAGCGCTGATTAACTGTGCCAGGGGAAAACTTCGCCATATCACATGCTCCACAATCTCAAACCGCTGCATGCCCTCAATGATTCTGAGGCCGATTATACCAACCACTGCGTGGCTGCCACAATGGCAGGCAGACACCAAAGAAGCCACCAACACACTATCCGCTTTCTCCCCTGCAGCGCTAGCCTGGGATGCTGCCTTAGCCTTACACGTCCAGCACTTGGTCCACGTGCTCGCTTACTCATCCATGAGGTCAATGGTGTCAACCACATGCGTATGTGCCTGCTGCAGGGCTGCTGGCGCTGCCGCAGCCACCCCCGACTGCTGCCCCGCAGCAGCAGCAGCACCGCCGACAGTCCCTGGCACGGCACGCACCAGCTTCCTGATCCCTTGCAGCTCCTTTCCTAGCAGCTGCCTGGCGTGCACCTGCAGCTGATGCCAATCCCGCGTCTTGCATATCAACACGCACGCATTCCTGCCCACGCCTTCGCGGTCGCCGTCATGCTGTAGGTGCTGGGCTTGCTGCTGTTGGTGGCGCCGTAGCCGCGGCTGGTGTAACCGTGGATGCAGCTGCCTTGGAATTGGGACGCTTCTCTGCGTGCCCAGTTGATGCCTGTGAAGCCTGTCAAAGTGAACGACTCTGCTGGGCCATGCAGAAACGACTCGACCTGTACAAGTTGTACAACACCAGTACATGTAACAATGGCAAGAAGCAGGCAGGCAGGAAGGCGAGTCGTGCATCAATCCCCAAACTGCTGCCCTTCCCTTCATACAAGTTGTCTTATGCAAATTGGCATATGTCCATGCTTCCCTGTTATCACCAGCTGTCATAACAGGTCTGGACTGCTCATGACATACCACTGCTGCATCTGCACCCTACCTGTGGGTGGTTGGGCAACTTGGCGTGTGGCATGCGCCAGCTGAATGCCGGGACAACGCTTGACCGCTCCAGGTTGGCAACCTGACAGGCCACCAGCCGCTGCACGCCTGTGCTGTCCAGCGCTTGCCCCACAGACTCTGCCTGCAGCAGCTGCTTGAGCAGCGGGTAGTTGTCCTTCCTTGCAGCTACTGCTGCTGCAAAGCGTCCGTAAGCAGCTGCTAGCGGCGGCTCAGACAGCAGCAGGTGCGACAGCTGCAGCATGCTGTCATCTGTCTGGCTGGAGAGCAAAGCGCTGCTATTGTTGCTAATGTTATTGCTGTTATCTTCAAAACAGCCCTCGACAGCTGCTGTGAGCAGTGCTTGCAGTGCTGCCTGTGTTGGCTGCAGCACATCTAGTGCATCAAGCAGCCGCACCAACCCAGTTACCTGCCACACAACCGTGCTGTTACGCACAGCGCTGCAGACAGACCCAGCCAGCTGGTCTGTCATCTCCTGCTGCTCCTGACAAATGCGCAGCAGCTGCACAACACTGCTGCAGTGCTGCATGGGCCCAGCTGCACACAGTGCAGTCACAGCAGCAGACGCCAGCTGCTGCTGCAGGGCCGGCCAAGCATACAGCTGCGACAGCAGTCCCGCTACCTGGGCTGCTGTGCTTGCTGACGCATCTTCTTGCATCGCCACCTTGATCTTATCCACTGCAGCCTGCTGCGCTGCAAGTAACTCTGGAACTGCCACTGCTAGAGATACCAAGCAATCTACTATAGCAGCGGGCGCTGCTGCAACTCCAGCTGCTGCCAGTAGCTGCTGCAGCTCCAGCTGACTTGCCGCACCTTTGATGAGCGCAATGCAGCTGCTTGGATGCGCTATCACCTCTTTCGTCACCAGCTGCTGCAGCGGCGGCCCAGCCGTGCCAGCATCCAGCGCTACTGCTGCTGCTGCCAATGCTTCTGCCATGTTTGGATCACTCAGGCCCTCTCTGGAACTGCAGACACACAGCAGCTGCTGCAGCAGCGGGGCTACTGAGCCTTGCATGCCCAGCTCGACTGCCTGCACACCCAGCTGCAGCACAGCAGCAGCTTTGTTCTCACCGCTGCTGCGGTTGGAGTTGCGCGGCCTACACATTGCAGGCGTCCGGAACGCTGCTAGTTGTGACAGTTGTGCGGGCGTGGCAGCTTTGTCCGCACAGGCCTGCAGCGCAGCCACAACGTTTGCTGCTGCCCTGTCAAAACATAAGCTGCCGCCGCCGCCGCTGCTGCCATGCTGTGCATCAGCTGCACCATCCGTGCACTGCTGCTGCTCCTCGCTGGCGGTGTTGCAGGCTGCTGTGCTGCCATGGTCGCTGTCCTGCTGCAGGGCTGCTGCATCCGCAAGCCGCAGCCTGAGCACCGACAGCAGTGCGGTGAGGCCTGCGCGCCGTGCGTTGGCGATGGCCTGTGGCGGGGCCACAGCAGCAGCAGGGCCCGCCTGTAGATCTGATCCAGCGTGGGACCTGGACGCAACAGCAGGACAGGCAGGCATGGGGGGCTGAAGTCAGTTGGGGGTTGTGCGAGTGCTGACAGCCCCAGCAGGAGGCTGGAATGTGAAGATGCAATCGAGAATGTGGCTTGTTGAAGCAGCAGGCAGGAGCCGGCTGCGCGTGTGGTTGCGTTTGCCAGCTTGACACTGTGGGAGCGCGAGTTGAGACGCAGCTGCTGTGCTTGAGTGGCTCCATTCTGACCATCGTCCAGAACAGGGCTGCTCCTACCTGCATTGCCAGTGTAGGCTTCGTAGTTTTCACCGGCCGGCTCGTCAGCATTGCCAAATAGGAGCTTCTTGGTGGGGTGGTAGTAGGCATCCTTTGCAGCAATGCCGCTGCAGTCGATGTGTGCACCATCCCTGGAGATATTTTTTTCACTGCCCTGCCTCTCTGGTGTTGTCATACACCTGCAGCCGCACGGATGCGCGATAAGTTGCTGCACCACCAAGTCCTGACAATAACAGCTGCCCGGCGGCATGCGTGTCATGACAGCCGTGCAACTGCCGCCACCACCGAAAACCATTATATCATCTCTGCACTAACCAGAGAACAGTGGGCTTGCGCACGTAGTGCTGGTGTACGGCACAAGTGTGTTGCTGATTGTGTTGCTGCAGATGCTTGACGATGCAGCAGTACTGACACAGCATACGTGCTTGCTGTCATCCATCACCAGCGCTGCGTGGCAAGCCACGGGCAAATGTCACATGCGTCGCCTGTCACTGCTGTTGCCCAAACCTGGCGGTTGATTTGGCTGCTTACGTCGATAATGGTGTGGCCGCTGCCTCTCCTGTTATTCGGTGCATCATCTTCATCATCAGCGGCCCCCTTACATGCCGCATTGTGCCTTTCTTTGCAGAGTGCTGCTGATTCTGCATGCATGCAGTTCTGTGTCCTTCGCATCTGATATCAGATGTGCAGCGGTACCCGTGGTGGTACCCCTGAATGCAGCGGTAACCTCTGCATGCACTGGCAGCGATGGTCATGGACAGTGGCACCAACCTCACTGTTGTTGTGTTAAGATGTGTCTTGAGTTGATGCAGCAGCGTTTTACGGGCGACATGGCGCGTTGGGTGTTCTTCCTGCTGTTCCTCTCTTAAAATTTTGAACTGACGTGGCTAACATCGTCGCCAGATCAGTCGGATGTCGAGCTTCCGCCTTACAAATGTGCAATACCACACCTGAAAAAAGTATATGTGCTTGCATGGCACTCGTTGTCAGCTTGCCACCATGCAGTGGTAGCGAGTCACCCGTCGGCACGCGCTCCACACAGTATCGCCGTCATAAGGTGGGTTGTTACCTAGTGTGATAGAAGGCAGCAATGCCTTCAAAAGTTGGGTTGTTACAGGTCGCGTCGCGAAAGCTGCAACCGCACATGCCGGCACGCATGCTGAGACCTGGTGTACTACAGGCGCGCCGTCGACCGTTGACCTGGCTTGTGAACCAAGCTTTGGCGGCTGTGGCTGAACACTAGAACTGGATGCTCAACTGCATACCGTAAATCACAAGAAATTTGAAGCAGTATACATTGCCTTAGTACAGGCTGTGAAACACACATGTACAGCTTTGAGGACACGGCTGGTGGTTTGATGTACCTTAATCCCTTTTACTATTTGCGGAAATGGGAATTAAATGGACCATGCATTAGTGAAAATTTGAACTGAAGAAAACTGTCGTCGCACAGGCTTCGCGAGAAGTAAAATTGACGTCAGTCGACTGCAAGGTATCTGTACATCTCACGAAGGAAGTTCCAGGGGCTGCTGACGTTTATCAATGCAAAGTGCAGGTTACAAACTCCAGTAGGTACTAGGGCGATACATCATGCGTATATGATGCCTGAAGCAGCTGAAAAAGGCGGTCTGCCGTAGATATTCGCGAAGAAGAACAGCAGTTCGCCAAACATTAGAGAAGGTCGGAAATGTTTGTCTCGATCCATTCGTAAATACTACAGAAAAATACCTACATAGTAAAAATTTATCTGCAAATATTTAAAATGCAAAAGCAGAAAGGGATTACGGTACTCAGGATTGGGATTGGTTAGTATTGATCCCCTGCGAATTGTCCACCGTATGTGTACGTCATCTGCTGCACTATGTTCCTGATCAGAGTCACATAGTATTGTGCATAATGATTTTGAGGCGCTACTGCTATACAGCCTTCTTTCAATGGTGGCACGGGCGTCGTGATACTTTCAGATAGTAACTTCGTCTTAAAAGGCAGGCAGTATGCGTGATGTTGGAGTGCTGCTTCAAATGTTTCAGAGAAGCATTATTGGTGAGTTAGTGCGATGGATCTTCAGATGCACATGCAGCAAGGAACTCTGGCGCACAGCAGGGTGCGCCACGTCCAATTTGCACCCTTCACGGTTCGTGGCCCCATCATAACGCGTAACACAGTCAATGCAGCTGCATCCAAGTGCTGCCCGTCCCGGCCGGTCGTGCTCAGCACTACAGCACCTCAGCAGCAGCGTGCTGCTGTAGCAGCCCGTGCCAGCGCCTCAGGCAATAATAACACCGAGGAGCTGAACCTGCCAGATGCTTCTGTGAGCGTTGTGCTTCTGGCAGGTGGAGTGGGCAAGCGTATGGGTGCCAGCATTCCCAAGCAGTACCTGGAACTGAAGGGGCAGGCCATCGCTACCTACTCACTGCTCATGTTTGGCGCCATGCGTGAGGTAATCAATTCAGTCGTTTCAAGTACGATGCAAAACCACAGCTGTAGAAGGCAGAACACGTGTGCAGAACATGTGCGGCGGCAGCGGTGTCAGCAATGCTGGTGAGCGACCCGTGGAAAGTGCACACGTGGTGCCAGCACTGCCACTGGTACTGCTGGTGGTGCCTCTACCTGCGCTTACTGATAACATGAGCTGCAGGATGTTGGAATTTCCTGCCAGATTTGTGACGCGTTCCTGGTTGCAGCGCAGGTTGCAGCAACAGTAACCACAACTCAATAGGATAGGGTCTTCTACCGCAGCAGTGCAGTTGCACTTCAGAAAATGATGTCTTTCTCGTGGATGCTGTACATGTTGCGCACCTGCTACTGCTGTGTAGGTTGGTGAGGTGGTCATTGTGTGTGACCCCTCCTGGCGGTACATCTTTGAGGAGCACTTCAGCAAGCTGCCACAGGGCATGCAGGTGCGCACCAGCTTGCAGGAAAACTCAGATTCACAGCAGGCCCGCCATGGGGCACACCCCAGTTGCTCGACGTCAGCAACTTACAGTAAACCATTGCACCCGCAGCCCCCCTGGGCTTTCAATGGAAGTAACAGCAATGGCAGGAGAGGTACGGCAGTGTACGTAACCAGGGCTTGCAGCACATACAACTAACTAGACTACTCTCACACACACACTTTGCCGAGCACAGTCACCACCAAACTCAGCACTGAAGCTGCACAGTGGCCTGTACCTACCCTTGTTGCAGTGGCCACCCACTGCTGACCAGTGACATGCACTCTTCATCAGTCATGGGAGGTTGACAAGTCTTGGGATGTGCGCAATGCATGCAAACATTCTGGAGCAGTGCTCCCTCCTCTTTCCGCCCCGGTGGGGCGCGGGGCCGATGGCGCTGATGCTATGGCTTGAATGGGTAATATGATGATGATGATGATGATGATGGGAGGTTGACAGAAACGGTTTGGTGTAGGACCCAAACCATGCTTCTGCATGCTGCTTGGTTGCTTGCAATTGGATTCCTGTGCAGGTCAAGTGGGCGTCGCCAGGCGCCGAGCGTCAGGACAGCGTGTTGAGTGGCCTGCAGCAGATCAGCGCAGATGCAGTAGTTGTTGCTGTGCACGACTCAGCACGGCCGCTCATAACTCCTGCAGACGCCTCACAGTGCATGCTGGACGGGTTTGTCGTCGGGGCTGCTGTGCTGGGAGTGCCAGTAAAACCAACCATCAAGGAGGTGAATGCAGACAACATGGTGGAGAAAACCCTGAACCGGGCAAAGCTGTGGGAGGTCCAAACCCCGCAGTGCATCCGGCCGGATCTGCTGCAGGAAGGGTTCAGGCTGGTGAAGGAGAAGGGTCTGGAAGTAACAGATGACGTGTCGATCATTGAGGCGATGGGCTTGCCTGTGAAAATCACCAAGGGTTCGTACACGAACATCAAGGTGACGACGCCTGATGACATGTCAGTTGCAGAGAAGTTCCTGCAGGAACAGCAGCAGCAGCAGCAGCAGCAGCAGCAGCAGCAGCAGCAGCAGAAGCAGCAGCCAGCGGCTGCAGCAGCGGTGCCTGAAGTGCAGCGTACGTGGTGACACATAAGTTTGCGTGAAACTTGTGCGTGGCTGATAGGCTGGCAGTGCAGAGAGGTGGCGTAGGCGTGCAGTGTGCAACATCATTGTTGGCAATGCTGACTGCTCATGATGGTGTAAAGTGCACAAGTACCAGTTACTGCATGCAGGCTTTTTGCGGTGTGTGCAGCCGTGACAGCTGCAGCACGTGGTGATGTTGTTCTGTGTCATGAGCTAGCTGCTGGTTGCGCTGCGCATGCACGGGTTACATGACTGCGTGCAGCGAGCGACGCATGCTCAAGCTCGAATTGCCACGCACTATATGGTGCACCACGAGCATGCAACAGGCAGGCACTGGCCGCTGGCGGCTGCAAGCAGCTGCATCAAATGCACAGTGCCAGTCTGCTTTTGCTGCATTTGCCCCACGCTATGTTCAGTGCTGCTCCACTGAACAGTGCGTGGCGTCCTTTTTAGGATGGTGTGCAGGTGCACTGCTGGGTCACTGAGCTGGAGTGTCAGGGCCCATCTTGGTAATGATAATGGGTGATATGATGATGATGATGATGATAATGATTATGTGTGAACTCTGGCATGGCAAGCACAGGCTCGCACGCGGATTTGGCGGCACAGCACGAAGTTGCCAGTGGCCTGAGGAGGGACGGGCCAACGCTGGCACAATCATGCAACCCTTTACAACCATGTCTGTACCTGCGACAACCCACTGGTGCGACAAGATGCACAGAAGCAGGCACGGCAAGCACAGCAGGCGATTCAACCATGATGGGGTGCCATTGCAGCATGCGCATGTGAGTGACGCATTTGCTGCGTTGTGATTTGCAAAGTGGGGGCGCTCCTCCAACCCTCAACGACAACTCGTTGGACAACTACCAGCACGTCAGCACTGCCGCGGTCACCCACTGCAGCTTAACCTTGTTGACAGCTGGACCCCTTGTTGAGCAGTTGAGCAAGCACAGGCACAAAGCGGTCACTGGATTCACTTCGGGGCATTAGACCGTTCCATCAAGAAGCACGGCTAGAAGGCTGCCTACGTGCTGGAATTGGTGCACTGCATGGCATATCAACTGTTGCCTGCTGCTGATCTTGGTGCAGGCCTTTGATTGCAGTAGAGTGTTCAAGTACGACAGATTGTGGGTTTAATGTCGTCTTCACCGTAACGGCTGAATTTGACGTGTTTTACATCACTGCCATGCCGTCTCCGGGGATGCCGGGCCGGCTGCAAGTTGACCACACCCTCGCCCACCGTGACACGCTGCGCTTCTTGCGGCCCTAGGAGCTGCAAAGTTGTTTTTCAAGCTTCAGAACCTGAGTTCAACGGCAAACATGCTGTATTGTGATAAGCTTGAACCCAAGTACCGCCCCACCCAAGTACGAAGTCTGCGAGAGAAAAAAGGCATATGCAACGGGACATGCCATGACTTGCGTTGGTCAAAGCAGATGTTTTACACCCAAGACTTCAGGTTGCAGTAGCCATCGCGCAGGCTGGCATCCTAAGGATTGCACGTATCCAGATCATAGCTGAGAGCTTATCCAGGCCTCAGATTCAGCAGACAATGTCCTGATGAATTTGCATGAAGAGATGCAGAGGTGTCAGCAGCCTCAGCATGCAGTGCAAGAGAACGGGCATCAGCATCAAGGGCAGCAGAAAGGGCAGCAGCAGCAGCAGCATGGCAAGAAGCGGCCAAAGGCAGGGCTCCTGTTAACTCGGAGCCCAGAACAAAAGCTTGTTGCACAATTGAACCGACAGCGTCAGGTGTACCTGCGGCTACAAGAGGAGGGAGCAAAGCTCAGGGCCAGTGAAGCTACCTTGCTGCGTTCTGTAGCACAGCAGTCTGTGATGCTGCATACGCTGGGCACGGTCCTGGCGCAGGAGGTGACAGCAAGCCTCGAAGATGATGAGCAGCACACTGCAGGTATGCTGTGCGCCACCCTGCAGCCTGCTGGCATGCTGTCAGGCTCGCTCGCTGCACCCACAGAGCGCCTGATGCAAACGCTGCAGGGCAGAGTGAGGGCAGTCGGCAGTTGCAGCATCCGCCAGCAGCATGCTGCGCCTGCACACCGCCAGCGCGATCGCCGCGAAGGCATCGGCAGCTGCTGCGTCGTGTAGCACCGCACCCTGCTGCAGCTCTTGGGCGCGTCGCATTGCACACGGCTCGCTGGGCTAGTGTCTGAGGCAGGTTCAGTCCTGTACTACTGTATTGTATTGCATTGTATTGCATTGCCCCTGATGGTACCTGCCGCCTGCCGTCCCCGCTGGTCCTGCAGCCCTGCGTGCGCTCCTAGCAGATGTCGATGCGCACCGCCTCCTGCAGCAGCTGGGCGGCGGCAGCGTCCCGGCAGCCCTGCAGCAGCAGTACGCGGAGCTCTTCACGGCGCGCATGCTGGGGGCCGCGGTCACTCCTGCAAGCGTCGCGGCCATACGCGCAGCTTCAACGGAGGCGGACGTCGTGCCGCGGCTGCAGCAGTTGACTGCCGAGCTGTCGCAGCTGCTGCAGCTGCACTCGGGGGAGGAGCCGAGCGATGGGCTGGTTGAGAAAGTGCGGGAGCACTGCCGGCTCATGCAGCTGCTGCAGGCAGCCGCGCAGGACAAGATGTGGCGGCTGGTGAGCGGGGGGCTGCTGTGGTGCAACACACATGCGCCACTGATCAGAGCAGCCATGCGCAGTAGTTTGCGGGGATGGTCTGCATGCAGCTGTTTGGATACCTGAAGCTCCCGCTTGCGAAGGACGAAAGCACACTGCCAAGTGGTGGTTTGCTAGCTGCAGGTGCCGCCATCCCGTGGCAGGGACGTGGCCTAGTGATCTGTGCGTTGGGGGACAGCAATGGGAGGTCGACCTCGGAGACAGCAACAGGGCGCAAGTGGCAGCGTTCAACAGGGCGTTCGTGTTGCTGCCTCCGTTGCTGCTGCTGACAGGCATCCCTGAACCTGGAGACCCTGCAAGAGGAGGCGCCACTTGTCTCGCACTGGCAGAAGGTGAGCAGCGGTGCACAGTTGGTTGACCAAAGTGGCATGCACATTGCACCATCGCTTGCCCAGCTCCGCCAACTGATTTTCAGCATGCAGCAATCAGGCGTGGCAGCATAGTTGGCTTCATGTGTTGTGTCACAGCGTGTAAGGCGTGCTGCTGCGTCATCCACTCCTGCACACTGCAGAGGTGCGACTGAACGCCAGCTCCTGCGTGCGTTGCCTGTGCTGTTGCGTGCAGGTTGCCGCCGGGCTGCAGCTGCGGCCGGAGCAGCTTGAGCAGCTGGGAGCAGCATACCAGATCTACAACAGCAAGCGGCACCAGCTGTGCAGCGAGCTGCAGCAGTGCACTGAGCAGCTGCAACCCCTGCTGGGCCCACACCCCAGCAATAGCAGCTCCGTCGCAGACATTGGTGCTGCCCCTGCAAATTCAGCAGCGGCAAGTCCCGCAGCAGTTGACAGCCCGAGCGGTGGTATTGCTAGCGGTGATGGCACTGCATGCGGCATCAGCAGCAACAGCAGTGGCCCTGCAGCAGCAACAGCAGCAGCAGCATCAGGACAGCTGGATTGGCTGCTTGATTTGGAGAGCGCAGAAGCTGCAAGCAGCCTGCTGCAGCGCATGGAGCATCTGATAGATGCCATGAGTGTCATCAAACTGTATATGAGGAATGCTTTTGTAAATTGCCTTGGTAAGGTGCAGCTTGCGCATGCAGTTGTGCACTCGTGGCCGTACATTATGAACGTGTGGGTGCTGTGTGCTGTTGCATTGGGGCTGCAAGATGAAGAGGGTGACCAGTAGCAGCACCGTGGCTGGGTCAAACCGCAGTCACACGCGCTGCTGTGTTGCGTCTACCATGCAACCAGCAGCGGCAGCCACGGGGACAGCAGCAGCAGCAGCAGCAGCGTGCTCTGGCACCTGTAGAATCCTCTGTACTGACCAGCAGCAGGATAAATTCTGTCTTGTTGCTTCCCTTCACTAATTTGAAGGACGTCACATTTTCTGGCTTCTACCTGCTAGAGGGAGTCTGTAGCAGCACTGATTGCTGCGTACAGCTGTGTGGGGCTGGTTGTGGGATGACTGTGGGCACAATTTATACATTCTATACCAAAACAATTCAATGACAAGCAGCACAGGGCTGGGGCATATCTGTGCACAGATGCCACATGGCAGGAGCGGTGGTTGCCATCAACGGCACATGCATTAGAAGGTGCGCGCTGTAGGGTGTACTGGTATTAGGAGGTGCTGCAGGCAGGCAGGACTTACGCTGGCTGGTGGGTTTTGGGTTGACATCTGCCAGGCTGGTAGGAAGGCGTGGTGCACGGAGAGCAACAGGGAATGCTGGCGGCTTGCACACCGCAATTGCCCGCCGAACTGGTGAGGCTGGCACATGTGACACACACAGCTGTGCACGCAGCGTGTGTTTGCGGGTGGCATGAATTAGGCATGATGTTGGGCAGGCTGGCATGGCTGCTTGCCTGGGCTGGTGTGTGGTGGTGATGTACTGTGTGCGCTACCCGCCTGACCACCTGCTTGCTAGGAGGCTACCTGTTGAACTTATCCGGCTGTCATGTTCTATATATATGGTTGCGCAACCATGCGTGCAGCAGCACCGATCAGGAGCTGCTGGCATGTGCTCGCTTTGCTAGCACACCATCACTGCTCGTTGCTTGCAGTGCACACAGTGCCTGTGCTTCAGTTGCCGTGGCACCCTTGCTAGCTTGCCGGCCTGGCAATGCAATTGGAGCTTCCTAAGCAAAGTGCAATGCCACTGCTGATGCCATGATGGCATGACATGTCTGACATGTGGTGGGGCTTTGGCTGGCATCGCAGATCAGGTACCAAGAGAGCATGCTGGTTGACTCCATGCCCGCACAAGTGCTGCAGTCAGCACCGCATTAGCACCCCTGCTGGGATCGCTTGCACACTGTTGGGCGTTCTGCTGAGCTGAGCAGATGTTGCTGGTTTTCTTGCCGCAACCAGTTGCTGACGGGTACCATTCATTGAGAGGGGTTGTTGCCAGCATTGTGTGCGTAGATTAGTAGTGAGGCACAGCCTGCTGGTACTTGTCCAGAACATAGCAGTGTCTGGTGCTGCTGTTGTTGTCGGCAAGCTACACAGGTTTGGTGCATGGAGAGTCTCAGCACTCCACGAGTTGTGGTACAGCTGCTGTTGTGGCCAACAGGCAAGGGTGATGAGTGCTTGTGAGAACTAGGTACATGCAGCCCATATATGGGCTTCAGATGGTGGAATCAGGTTGCTTATGTATCAGGGACATCAGCCTGCTCACCCAGTCAAATTGTACTGCTTGGGCAGATGGGATCTGTTTTTGCTTGAGTGTTGTTGAGCGCTCTTCAACCGCCGTGCCGGTGACAAAATTGTTTGCTGAAGTGTTGGAACAATGTGCCACACATGTGCAGCACGCGCTGTGGGCAGTACTGTATACTATACACTTAGTTAGGGCAGTAGTACTGCTCCTTGGGTATGATTTGTTCCCAAAAGATATGGCAGCTCGCTGCGCAGGGCCAGTGTGGGTACCTGCCAGGGCGGTGCTGGACTGGCATGCCTGCCCCTGGTACAGTACAGCCTGCTTTGAGTTGTGTTGCTGGCACACTATGAGCATGTGCTGTGCACTTGTTGTGGCTGGGCTCTTGGTGTGGCATTTCTTTGCAGTATTTTGGTATCGTCCCTCCAAACATTGCTGGCTAGATGCATGCGGCGGTGTGGGCAGCATGCCGCCGGTGCCAAACCCACCTTTCTCACTTCAACGCACTCAGTCGGCAGTCACTGGTTACAAAGAGCGGATCACCTTCCTTGCATCGCTCTGGTTTGTATGTCTGTGTGGAAAACAGAGATTGACCATGCTGCATGGCTGAGGTTGCCCGCACCGGCACGCGCACATAACCTTGGCCGCCAAAGCATCGCCAAGGTTGCGTTGGGGTGTGCTGAATGCAGCAGCATAAGTGGTGCAATTCAAAGTCCAAGGGGATTTCTGTGCAATTAAGTTCACATCATCATCAGCTGTGTTTCTACATGTCGTCTCTGCATGTTTGCAACTTACAAGATCCTGGCGGGTTGCTGTGCAGCTGTGTCCCTACCTGTCATCTCTGCAGTTCTTGCAAAGCAAGCCAGCGGTTTGACAGACGTGAGGGCATTGCACGAGGGCTTGTGCACGCACTGGCTCAGGCCAGCGGGTGCCATCCCCGGTACGATGAGAAGGTGTCCACGGTGTGCTGTGTGCTGCGACAGCCGTTGGAATGACAGCAGCTGCAGCACAGCCACGCAGCTTGCGCTATGAAGGAGGTGTCTTCCTGGCCCAGGTGGTACCAGTGGTACTGGCCATTGTAGGGTGTCTCGGTCTGCCAAGTGCATCAGTCGATGGCGCATCTGTACCTGCCTTGTGAAAAGAAGCAGCACTTTTACACAGCAGCACAAAAGCAAGCAAGCCAGCAGTGTGTCCCCACCTCTGCATGCGAAGCTGTGCATGTAAGCAAAGCTGGCTCCACCCACTGTACTGCGCCATGGTTGTACTGATGAACACAAAGCAAATTGAGGCCAAGGGAGCCGCTTCTGGGGCGCCAGCCCGTCCACGTCCAGGAAGCAAAGGTAGAGGCTACGCACGCACGCCCTTGAACACCCCCAAAAAATTACCTGAAGCAACCAGAAGTTCAGCGGACAAGCACATTGTGAGGTGGGCCGGCGCCACCTACACCCCATGCTTGCCGCTGGTCTTGTACTCCAGTCCAGGATGTCACCCGCTCTGAACCCATGCATGGTAGGTCCGGTCCAAAAATGCAGAGTGAAACGTGATATGTATCTGCAGCACAAATCAAATACAGAGCAGAGCAACACAAGCTGCCAGCAAGCTGGCGTTAGACGGCAAGGTTGCATGCATGCACACCACACTGCGGCACTTCCGCACTGCTGTTGCTTGCTGCTGCTTGTGATTTATAAGCCTAAGTGATTACCTAAACTCAGCATGCTGGTAGTCGTGCCGGGTGACAACCATGCAAGCATGATGGCGCCCGCTTTGGAGCACCAACATGCATGCAGCCGTCCGTTGTTGACAGTCAAAACTTGCAGTACTCGCAAACATTCTGGAGCAGTGCTCCCTCCTCCTTCCGTCCCGGTGGGGCGCGGGGCCGATGGCGTTGATATATGGCTTGAATGGGTAATACGATGATGATGATCCTCATGCAGCATGAAGTGGAGCTTTGGGCCGCCGTGAATGGGTAATAGGTTCGGGCTGGTTGGGTATTAGGGTGCGTGCTCATCATCCATCATCATCATCATCATTCATCATCATCATCATCATCATCATCATCATCATCATCATCATCATCATCATCATCATCATCATCATCATCATCATCATCATCATCATCATCATCATCATCATCATCATCATCATCATCATCATCATCATGTTACCCATTCAAGCCATAGCATCAGCGCCATCGGCCCCTCGCCCCACCGGGGCGGAAAGAGGAGGGAGCACTGCTCCAGAATGTTTGCATGCATTGCGCACATCCCAAGACTTGACAAGAAAAGCAGCAGTACACGGTGACACCATCCGACATCTTCCAGAACTGCCCCAAATATCATCAGATACAAAACGCAACACCTTGATTGACGACTCAGCCATGGACAAAACGCTGCGCAACTTTTCAGCGCAACCAGGCAGGGATCTGATCTCAGCAAACATACTATCCCTCTGAGCAGAAGTAGCAGGGCAATCAAACATGAAGTGTGACAAAGACTCAACTTTGCACCACAACAAGGACATCCTGAAGTGGAGTTAGCTCTGCGACCGCCAAACTGACTAGTATGCTTGTAGCACTGGATTTGTTACCTTGTGGCATTAGACGACCACACCGTCTGCGAACGCTTAGACAGCGCCGCAACATACTTTCTTTTCTCCAATCTTTTCTTATTGCTGCCAACCCGGCCTGTCATCACACATAGCGTAACTGTAACACTGACTCATCCCAGCAACACTGACATAATAGCTGTCATTTCACAGCGTAGTGCCTCGGACTGACACACTTCCTAGCAGGCATGCACACAGCAGCTGCAATACCTATTCACCCTGAAGATCACAACATACTGCATCTGTGTAAACTGTAACATCTGCTCAGTGCTAGCGCTGTGTGTAGCCTAGCTCTCTCCCCCCTCCCCAAGGGAAGACCGAGGCACAAGCAAGACATGACACTCAAACAAGCATGGCAAAGCACAGCTGATGTATAGTAAAAAAATCAAAGCAACTCCGTCCAGACAGGGGCATGCAGATGCAGCACAGCGGTGGTAACGACCCCAAGAATAACAAGCCAGGTAACAAAGCACCTCCCATCACAAGCACCGACAAAAAAACACCCAACAGTGGGCTGTGGCGGGTGCGCACAGGAACTAGAGCTGCTTCCCTCAATCTCCACCAAATTGAGAATGTTTTTTTTTCAATGGGGTTGCTCAGTCCATAGATCGCAGACGCGTGTGCGGGGGTTGGGTGCAAACAGACTCTTTACTTTTTTTCTCAAGGCCGAACAGCAAACGATAGCACACGTTGCCAATGAGCCTGTATTCTTAACCCAACACCCAACGGTGGGCTGTGGCGGGTGCGCTGGCTATAGGCAGGCACAGATCTGTGCATGTGTTACGGCTGGATTGTAACAACCAACAACAGCGCACAGCAACAGCACAATGTTGCAACTTCCACACTACATGCTCATGTACACACAGACAACCCATATGAACACGCAAAAGCAATTCAATACCACGTGGAATTGCCACTGAACGCAAGTACGGCCTAGGCCTCCTGAAACCCATAGCATCAACATGAGTGGGATGCACATGAGCCACATACCGACTCAGAGTGGAGTGTTCCAACGTTTCACATGCAATCCTTTCAGCATGTAGTGTCCTGACCTGCTTGTTGACATGGCTCTTGCACGCACTGGCTCTGCCTTCCGCGGTCACAACATTCACACCATACTTGCACAGCAGGCTCTGCACATACTTGTGCCACGGTGTCACCGCAACAGCACCACTAGGACGCCTCCATTCAGCTGTAAACACTTGATTTGGCAGCGGAACGCCCTGCATACGCTGAATCCTGTAGTAGTACTGCAAAGCCCTCTGATGAAGCCACATATGCAATGGTTTCACACCCCATTCTGCCAAGAGAGCTGAAGAGCATGGGCGCTCCTTGCCACAGCGCATTGCGCAATTGATGATGTCTGTCTGTACTTTGTCAATCAGCTGCAGTTGCCTAGCTGTGGACGGAAACCAAACCTCACTGCCATATTCAACAATGGGACGGACACACGTCAGCAACAATATGCGTTTAACCTCCACACTGATGCTGCGGCTCTTCCAAATTGGCATGAGCGCACCCTTCACACGTTGCACCTTAGCCAGCATCTTCTCAAAATGTGTGGTCCATGTACAGGTATTGTTGAACCACAGGCCAAGATAGCAGTACTCCGATACAACAGGCACAGGGACATTGTTCCAAACAATGCCGGAGTCGACCAGCTGGCTGGTCTGTCTTGCTGGCAGCACATGCATGACGGCAGACTTCAAGCTGTGGAGCTTGAAGCGCCACTGGCAACTGTAATTGTAAACAGTTGCAGCCACAGCCTGAACTTCAGACAGAGACCCGCAGACAGCAACAAAGTCATCAGCCTGCATGGCTGCCACGACTTGGCCTGCAGGTTCGTCACGAGGGCCCATGAGGGTAACGCCAGGGTGCTTTGCATGCACGTCACTTTAGGTTACGTTAGGGTGCGTGCTGACGTGTGGATGGGTGATAGATTTGGGCTGGTGTTGGGAGTTGGCATGGTGCTGATGGCAACGAAAGTGTTGATGCTGAGCAGCATCACTCTAACCTAGTAGGGAAGCAGGACAACCCAGTCATGCAAAACCTGAGCGCGAGTGGCACCCAGCGGTCAACTCGTGATATGTACGACGTGAACAAGCTGAATACCCATACATAATTATTATTTATTATTGTTTATTTATAAATGTGGTTTGTTCAGGCGCTGCAACTGGCGGGGTGAAATTTTTTACCTGGGTTAACCCACGTTGTGCCGCCAGGGAAGGAATGAACCTTCGCCGGTCTGCAGCCCCCGTAAGGGCCCGACGCGATGAAGCACAGCAGGCCCGACGCCCACCCTGCCGGGTGGAGTCCATTCCTTGCAGCCCAGCGACACGAATGCTGAACATTGCGCCTTTGACCGATGGCTAGTCGGTTGTGAGAGATCAGCTGATGATACAGAATTTCACGAGACACCCTTATATTCTTATATACCCTTGCATAACAGGGACCACCACCTACGACCGCACGATCTGCTGCCACGTCAGCGACAGCAGGTAAAGTTGTGCAGTGCCAGGGCATAGAACTGCATGCGTAGGCCTACTGTAAGACTATAACTAGTGGGTAAAGCAAGTTGAGTAAGTTGTGGTTGTTGTTCCGCGTGAGGTGATGTCAACATATGAACTACTGATCTACACTGCCATGCAGTTAATTTTGCAGTTGTTAAGACATGTGGACTCTGGCACCTGCTGCTCCACAGGTACGGCTGGCCCCTGCACGCTGCGGCCTGTACCTGATTGTGTGGTGCCGTCCGTGCTGTCCACCGGGCTCCTGCTGCTGCTGTCATTGTGCACAATGAGGGAAGATGATAAGTGCTGCTGCTGCTGCTGCCGCTGCACGCGCAAACACTTCCCGCAGATAATTCGTTTTGACAGGATTGTTCGAAGCTTGCAGGTCATGTGCTTTGGGAGCATGCCTGCCGTGCTGTTTCTGCTTCCAAGCCGGCTGTTGCCGCAGGTGCCGGACTAGGGGATCTCGTAGTATGCTGCCACATCCGTTGCATTGGTTTGTATGTTTTTGTCGCTGTCGCACGGTAACATGAGCACGTTTTGCCGGGGTGTTTCGGTGGTTTCGCTGCAAAGGCTGAAGATGCAACTGGCACACCCGTCGAACCAGGCCGACTGGTCCCATCTGAAAAATTTACATCGGCAATCTTATTTTGAATACAGATGAATAAGAGCTTGCAATGACAAAGGTGTGTGGGTGGTGGCATCACTGCTCATGCTGCTGCGGGCGTGCAACACTCTGAAAGGGCGCACCATAGATCCAGTTAGGACGTTATCCCTTACAGCAGTGTTCTGGACAAGTGTGTCGATTACTGACAGCTCAAAGCCGCCTTGTGTTATTAACACCGGCAGCCACGATAGGCATCGTCGTCATCATCCGACAGCAACAAAATAAATTTTAACAAAATCTGTCTTTGTTGCGGCAGCGCTGGTTGTGAAAGTTCCCCGATCTATAGCGCAATTTTCCCGGCCCGGTGTGCACCAAACTTTGCATACGCCCCTTCATATAGGCGGTACCTGGTTCGAGGCCTGCTCACCCCTGCGTAATTCACCAAAGTCCTCAACTTGCAATGAGGCCGATGTCTGCACAATTCGCCCGAACACACGACGAGGGAGGGTGCGAAAAAGCGCGCACATCGCATGTCACCTGCTGAGTCAGCATGGCAGCGCCTAGCTTATGTGAGCGGGAAGCCGACGAAGTATGCTCTGCAACATTCTCGCTCAGTAGAGATAGGCACAAATGTTGCTGCATCATGCATGTTCCTGAGCAATCAGCACGTATGCAGTGACCAGCACAACAAACACACCACCAGCAACTGCTTGCAACACAGTCACTGTGTTGTGTCACGGTGACAAATTTCAAATTTCAACCAGCTCAGGCTAGGTTGGAGCCTAAGCTGCCATTTCAGACGTCCTGGCTGGCCACAGGAAATGACAACGCTGCCTGCAGCTTGCACGTGCACGCAAGTTCACGGTTCAATTTGCCGCACAGAAGCTTGTGCGCACTTGGCTAGCTGCTGCAGCACGCTGCCAGACAAGCTAGCAGGTACCAGCTGTTGCAGTCCCTGCTGTGCGACCTGTACTGTTGAACACAGTGTATGAAATGAACAAAGGTGACAGCTGCTGTCTATCTGCTTACCCCCTGCAGCCGCCAAACTTCTGCGGTTGCTCTACGAAGCTGGCCCAAACAGCTGGAGAGGTGCACTGCGGCAGTTCAACCGTGCTGATGCGCTGGTTGTGCTTGTGGCACACTTCTGGGTCCTTTATCTTGCCGGCCGGTCAAAACTGCGCGTAGTTGGGGTGGGGTTTTCTGTGTGGCATGGCATCACACTATGATGACGCTGCTGTGGGCGTCGAGTATCAGTCTTACGAGCGTCTGGCGAGTAACCTTGAAAATTCCATCCTTGTTGAGAGCAACAGCGGCAATGCCACCTTCGCCACTTCTGCACCTCGTTTGCATGCCGCCTGCTCAGGCTGAACAATGAAGGCAGGCCAGGAGCGCGCAGCAGGCTGCTGATATACACAAGCAATGACATACTGCATGTAACGATTGATTGCTTTGGCTATGTGAGTGACTGTAAACCACTGCATGGTGCAAATTACGCAGGGGTGGGGGTTCTGTCAATTGGTGGTCAGTGGTTCTCAACTTGAAACCGCCCGTGGCTGGGCTAAAGCAACTGGAATTGACGGATTTGTGCGGGTGGTTTTGACCGCCCAAACAATGAAGAAGAAACTGGGTACAATTACAAGAAATTCTCATGAGCGGAACAACGGCTCGCTGGGCTAGTGCCTGAGGCAGGTTCAGTCCTGTACTACTGTATTGTATTGTATTGTATTGAATTGATTCCATGATTCACATGGTACTGCGCAGTTGCACAGTCACCACACATACACCATATCTGGAGCAGTGCTCCCTCCTCTTTCCGCCCCGGTGGGGCGCGGGGCCGATGGCGCTGATGCTATGGCTTGAATGGGTAATATGATGATGATGATACACCACATATGGTGACTGCATGCCCTACTTGAACACAGCGCAGTACCATGTAGTGAATATACTTCATTCACTACCTAGTGCAGTAGATTAAGAAGTGATCAGTGATCAGTGATTACCGCCATAATGCCGCACCTAACAGATTGACCCTGAACTAACCCGGCTAGCAAGGGTACACCGGCTGCAAAGCCTCTCCACAGCCACTTCGGCCATCCCTGCGCAGTATGCCGCCTTGATCTGACCCCGGGCCAGCCACGGTGCTCAGATCTGACAACCAACACAGCATGGGTACCAGACTAGTGGGACGGGTGAGATGGCCCTAAACCTAGCTGCTTCCAGTTCTAGTGTGCTGCTCCCTTGCCTGCTCTCGCTCCCGTGCTGCCTGCTGCCTCGCCGTCACTGACGCCAAAAACGTTTCCACGTCCAACTTCCTTGACATCCTGTCCTCAAAATCGCCACGTGCCACCGCACCTTGCAGCGAATCTTGTAACGCGTGCCGCAGCTGCAGCAGCTGCGCCTCCAGGTCGGCCTTGTCCGCCTTGCCTAGCAGCTGGAGCTGGACCTCTCCCACCTGCCGCAGCACCACTGCGAGCTGCGCCGATCCTTGGGCTGTTACGGCAGCCTCTAGTGCTGCAGGTGGAGACGACGAGGATGGCGCCAGCGTGCCCGCTGCAGCTGCCAAACTTGTTTCCTGTGACGCGCGGTGTACAGCATAGACGGCAGGTGCTGCGGGAGCTGCTGCTCCTGCTGCAGCAGAAGCAGCACCGCCACTGTGCTGGCAACAGGTATGGCATGCAGAACTGCCTGAACCCGCCCTCTGCATCCCTTCTTCCAGTGTCTCCACCCGCATGTCCAACAGCCTCAGCTGCGTAGAGAATCCTTCAGCTTCTAGCGCTGCCGCCACCGCCCCTGCGGCAGCCGCCTCTGCTGCAGCGGCTGCTGCCTGCTTGCATGATGACAGCGCTTGCTGCTCGCACTGCTGCTGCTGCCGTGCAAGCTGCTGCTGCAGCTGGCCGCTCGTAGGCCGCTGCTCCACCAGCCGCGTGAACTCAGCCAACCACACCTGCGATGCGAGCGGCAGCAGCCGCGCTGGGTCAGCAAAGCAGCCGGCAGCTGACAGCCACCGTTCGCAACGGTTGCCTGCAGAGACCATCAGCATGCATCTATCCACCGTGCTGCTGATCACAAAGTGATCGGCACTCTCAGCCTACTCATCACAAGGTTTGGCGTGGTGTACTCTGATGCCCTGCATCCACCCAGCACAACCTGACGCAGCGCCTGCTAGGCGTGCGCGGTCCTGCACAGCCTCTTGCCACATACCTCCCACCGCCCCTGCTCCTCACGCTTATGCTCCGCCAGCAGCAGCTCCACCGTGGCCTGCGCAGCACCCAGCACGGCCTCACGAATGCCCTGCTTGCTGGGCATGTCAGCCACCAGCCCTGCAGCAACACACAGCACAGCACTCAGCAGGGTCAGGGCCACAATCACAGCGCTTACGCACCCAGCACAGCCTCATGTACTGCCGCAG
>JACERP010001038.1:0-29581 GCA_014080715.1 Scenedesmus sp. NREL 46B-D3 | reverse complement strand
TAAATGGCAGCATGGGGCAGGGTAGGCAGGTGTCACTCTGGGTGGCGGCTCAAGGGCATATGGCAGTGACTTTATACCCTCCACACGATCACGTGTTCAAGCACTGGAAGTAGGTAGCTGTATGGCTGTGCTCAATGCGAGCTTGTACATGGAATGTATGTTGCAGCACCTCGGCTGCACTTGAAATAAAGCGTTTGATAGGGCTGTAGGAAAGATTTGGGGACGTCCTCTGCGGTTGGCTGGGACTGCTGCGCTGTAGTTTATCACATACCAGCAGGTTGCATCTGTTCTGGTGTGGTTCAGATTGTGCCATGTCTCAAACCTTGTTTGGGTAGTGTACTGGGCGCTGCCACCTTGCAGGCAATTAATCCTGCAAATGACACCCCGTGCCTTGTGAGGCCTGTGCTACTGGCCGCTTGAGATACAGAAGGCTTGACACATCAGCCAGCGCTGGGCTCGTCCCGAGCAAGCCATGCATGCTCAGCAAGTTTGCCTGTACTGTGTCGTGGGCGGTCCCTGTTGTCGGCCATGCCAGCCGCAAGGTTAACAGGCGTCACAGAAGTTAGAGCAGGAATTGCCGGGTGTGCATAGGCTGTCAGTTGGTCGCTGCTGCAAGCGCGCCCGTTCTCTGCTGTGTGTCAGGGTCATCATGCATGGCGTGATATCAGTGGTGGCAGGTGGCCAGTACTGGTGTACATGTTTTTGACGGCAAGCCGCCCGTCTAGATCAGCTTGGTGCGCCTGGCAATGCAGCCCCAGCCCATAATTCCACTACTGTGGGTAATATCTGCACTGGTGGGCAGTATGTAATCCCACCGGGTGCTGTTGCAAGAGTATAGTGTGACTAGCTGCACAGGCTGTGGTGTTCGTCATGCGCCATTCAGATGGTCAGCTTGCCAGGCCAACATGCGCCGGCAACAGATGCTTGGGTTACTTGTGTTGTCTGTCGACTTTCCCTGTTGGAGTTCAGCGTAATGGTGTGTTGCTTACTTGATCTGCATAGTCCCTCGTCCGCTTGGCAGCGACCACTGAAACCTGCGGCCATCATGCAATGTGCCTCAATTGAGCTTGCAAGCTGAGTCCCAGATAACTGATGTGTGTTGATTAGATCCAGTACATCGTACCGTGTCGCACTGTTCCGCACTGCCATCAATCACATTATGGAGTATGCAAACCTGGTTCTCTCGCAGCCTGCTGCAGCAGCCGCTTTGACTCATGAACATACATTTCCTCTAGTTGAGCGGTTGCAGTTTGGCAATCAAGTGGGATGCCGCCGGCGGCGGCCGACCCAACTATAATAGCTACTTCGTCGCACGCTCAACCATAATCGGATGGTAACAAGGTCAGCCTTTCAACCACCTGTGGTGCACCGCACGTGTGTTCCTGACCGGCAGGTTAACAGGCCTGCAGCAAGGAACAGATACAGCAAAACATTGAACAAAAAACACGCGTACGGCAGATCCTAGAAGTGACCATACCCACATGCAGGTCACTGATGTCATGCCAGTCGCACGAAGCTGCACCATCACGTCAGCGCGCTCGCATGTACGCTGCAGCCTCCCACAGGGCCGCGTGTTGCTTTGGTGCAAGCTGAAGTTCATTGCAGAGAGCCTAGCTGTGGCATCATGCATGCGGCATGATGCGGCCACCAGCTGATGCATCCGAGCCCTGCTGCGTGCCAACCAATGCTGCAGCCCTGTGCTGCAACAGCCGCTGAGCTCACAATTGCCAACTGCAAGTCGAGCGGCAGATTGTCATCACTGCTGACTCATCAGGCTAGTGCAGTGCATCTGCCAGGGCTGCAACCAGCCCATCAAAGCTCGAGAAGTTCCTGGACACGACCGGCACTGCCAGCCCCAGCACGTCGCCTGCTCCGGCTGCCGTGTATGGGCCGTGTGCTGCCAGCACAGTGCGGTGCTGCTGCACGGCTGACGCCACCGCCTGCCGGCCACCCATCAGCAGGCACAGCCCCTGCGCCTGCGCAGCAACAGCAAAGGTGCAGCGCAGGCGACACTTGCCGACACGCTGCGTCGACCATCGGCAGAGCCTCCTGCTGCCGACCCAACGTTGGGCCACAAGTCGCTACTCTTTGTTGCAGCTTGATGTTGCCAGAGCCTGCTGATGCAGAACACGCTTGCAGGCAAGCACCCCTCGGCAATGCAGCAGCTGCTGCATGCCGCCAGTAATGTTGAGACTGCTGTCGCAGGTGCCGCGCAGGGTTTCTGCAAGGAAGACCAACCCCGTAGCACTTGTCTGGCCGCTTGCATGCACCTCGCACGTTGCATGCCTGCTGCACCCACCTCTGCAGTACTGCTGAACGCAATTGCATCAAAGTGCCCTGCCTGCAGCAGCGCCGCCTCCTGTGCACAGCACTCAGGGCTGGGAAGGCCCACTGAGGTGAGGTATGCAGGGACGCGCTCCGCTGCAGCACCAGCAGCTGTCAGCGCCTCCATGAAGCGGGGCACCACGGGCGGCTCAACCAGCCCACCTGCAGGAAACGACACAAGCAACAGGCAACAGGTGCAGCCAGACGAGGTCAGTATCAATTGCCGTAACCATGGCAAATTTGGCATTCAGGTGGCGGTGACAAGTGCAGATAGCATCATCTAAAGTGTAAAGCAGGCCCCAGCAAGCTTGATGCCAAAGGATTCGCATGCATTCGCCTTACCACCAAGCAAAGCACATATGGACGCTCAGGGCGTGCATGCGACTGCGATACAGCTGATGCAGCACGCCACAGCTCACGCAGCCTGCGCCAACAATTGCTGAACGGGCACACTACCTGCAACGTGCGGTACCGGGCACAGTATGTGTGCTCCCGCTGCCTGGCCTGTTGCTGCCAGCTCAGCAGCCAAGCCCTTGGTGCTGGCTTCTACGGGTGACACATGCACCTGCAGCAGCAGCAGCAGCAGCAGCAGCAGCAGGGTAACTCTTCTGCAAGGGACAGGTAGTCACTCAAAAAATGATTGCCAGGGCTGTCAGTGGAGCAGTAAGCAGAGCGGCAACAACTGCCAGAATGACACTGCGCTACCGCCCATGTGTTGCCCACATGACATAGCACAGGTGCGAAGATGCAATGCCCATGGCACACAGCCCAGCAAGAGTATGCTGCTACAAGTCCTGCGCATCAAGTACCGTGTGCTGCTTACAGGTGGACCAGGCTGGCAGTGGGAGCTCAGCCGCTGGCGCCAACCAGAGATGGCCTTGGCCTTGACACTGCTGCTATGCTGTGCTTACACACCACTACGCAGGGTGTTGACATCATCTGTGCATGAATCACCTGCAGACCTGCCTCTCTCAACACCTGCCCGTCTGCTCCTAGTGCACACAGCTTGATGCCGGACTGCTTCACATACTGCACTGCCTTTTCAGGGCCTGTGGCATTTCAGCCAAGGGCAGCGGCAGCAGCAGTGCCATCAGCACTGAATGCCTCACAAGGAGTAAATGAGACAGACAAACAATGCTGTCAATGCTGGCAGCAGCCAAAGCAACCCTTCCACCATCCACACTGCAATGCAGGCCGCATACACTGCTGTGCTGGGTTGTTGCAAAGTGACAGTCACTGCGACTCCCGCTGTGCTGTTGTGACTGCTGCAAGAATGTTATGCAGCTCTCCATTCGCCAGAGCTGCTGCTGCTGTGCTGGTGCTGCTGCTGCTGCTGCACTCACCACCATGCAGTGCCGCTACACGCTCCAGCACTGCCAGGATGCCATTCTTGGAAGTGAACGCGAGGTGGCTGTACGATTCCAGCTGTTGCAGGGAGTTGTCTAGCTGCAGCGCCGCGCGAAAGCATGCCACACGTGTGCACGAGGCATGAGCACGCCGCAGTTGTCAGCGTGCACGTGCTTGCGTCAGCTGCAAAAGCAAACATGATGATGTCAGCAGCTGGGCACCAGATATTACTCAGCTGAGCAGGCTGCTTTGCTCTATGTGCTGCTGCTGCTGCTGCTGCTAGCGTGCTGTCATGCCTCTGCCAACATGCAGTGCTAATGAAGTGCTGCAGGCAGTACTGCTTGCAGCAGTCAAGCCATGCAGCAGTACATATTGTACTGGCCCGCAGTCACAGGCGCACATGTGGTGATGACCACAGGGCTCCAGCTGCAGCACGGCTGTAGGCTGCTTGTGCTGACCATAACATGGCCCACCAACCTGCTGCAATTGTTCATGGTCAGAAAGGCGGCTGATGGCTATGCCAGGCACCCATGTTGGGCGGGCTCCAGCATCGACCAGCAGCGCTGCCAGTTTGGATGCATACTGGCGGGGTGCTGCGATTGTACAGAGGATGGCAGCGACATCAGCACCCAGGACTTGAGACATCAACAACCAGCGGCAGCAACCAGCTGTTTTGCTGTTGCACTGACCAGAGCAGCCGCTGCTCGCCTCAGCTGCTGAGCAGCAGACAGTTACAGCAGCAAAAGCACACCTGTGATCAAGATCCGCCTATTTAGCAGAGGTAGGTGGTCAAAGGTTGCCAAGGCATCGCACTGCACGGCACTTGCAATGCGTTGGCCAGCATACCCCGCTGTTGCCCTTGAAACTGCGTGCGAGCGCTGATAAGCGGGTGCCAGCGTGTACAGGCCTGGGCCTGTACTTGCAGCTTGTGGGTACCTGGCTGCCAGGCGCCACCACAGCTGCCCTGCACAGCGTCCTGCAAGCTCTTTTAGGCGGTGAAGACAATGAACAACTGTTCCTGGTGCAACGTCTGTGAAGTGACGCCTGCATTGGAGCGAAACTAGCGCCTGGCCTGAGCAGCCTGCTGCATTTTGGTGTGGGCAGTACAGTTGTGCCGAGCTGATGCAAATCACAATAAAAAAGCTACAAAGCAATTAATCTTGAATGTGTGCAGTTTGTGTGTTTGAAACACAAGATCTGCAGAGCGGTTTTAGCCTTCAGCCCAACGATGACGCCACTTGTGACATCCCTGCCATTTCGGTACAAACGCCAGCCGTTGTCAGCTTATAACTCTCGCGTTATGCCCAGCCGTCATTGCAACGACAACCCTGCTACTGCTACTGCTTCTGTTCACGACTTCGTACTCTCCGCATCCCTGTGCTTCAGCTGTTCGGTTTATTCACCAAACAAGTACCTGAGCATCTTTAGCGTATGCTAGCTGTGCTCTTGCAGGGAGCACTTTTCCTGCTTGCAATGGCAGCTTCAGCACGGGCGCTGCTGATGGGCAAGACCTCCAGCTTTTGGGCTGGATACTGTGATCAGCTACGCAAGCGGCCTATCCTGACCAAGGCAGCTACAGGTGACCACACCGGCTGTTGACTCACGGCGCTCTGGACTCTTCGTCAATCATCCATGCAGTCGCTGTTGTCGTTTGCGGCTGTTCCATTAGCCGAGGTGGGGTTCCTCTCGTTGCAAGTCGCCAGGGTAGCTGGGTGTGAGGGAGCCATGGGCATGCTGCTGTTGACGCATTAGTATACACACTGCTGCTGACTGGTGTGGGTGTGTGCTGCGTCTTGTTCGTCCTGCCACCTGGTGCACACGTCCAGGCGTCGTGGGCAGCCTCATTGGCGACGGTATTGCACAGTACAGCACCAGCAGGAGCGCCAGCCGCAGCTCAAATGGCCCAATGTTCAGCTATGATGCTGCACGTGCGACACGGCTGTGTGCATATTCCGCGCTGATTGGCTCACCCATCGGCCACTACTGGTTCCAGTTTCTGGACAAGGTGAGCTGTAGCATGTCATCTGACAGCATCTTGTAAATGCAGCGTACAGGGCAAGTAAAAGAGCAGAGACAGTAGTAGTGCATTGCATTGCAGCAGCAGCCGTGGGCAGGTGTGGTGCTGGCGTGCACGGTGGTGCCTTCTCTGTGGCAGCTGCTGCGATGCGCATGATGCTGACAAAGCAGCAGCCAGCCCCATGCCGAGCTGCAGTGGCATCAGCTAGTGCTGATACAAACGGAACGGCACCATGTGCATCAGCATGTGTCGTGTGGGCACCTGAGTGCAGTCTGCTGCACTGCTGATGCTCAGTAGTGATGACATCATCATGCACAGGGGCAGCAGCAGCAGCAGCTGCCCTTGCATCCAAAGCACACAGGTCACAGCCATGCAGCAGTTGGAGCAGGATCAACGCACAGCAGCTGCTCGCCTCTTGCAGCTTCAGTGACGCTGCAGATAAGGCTCTCTGCAACTTTGGCGGGGCGCGCAGGTGCTGGAAGTGTAGCGTTGAGCTCACTGCTGTGGTGCTGCCCTGCTGCTCCATGGTGTTGCGCCCCACAGTGCATCTTCCCCAATGCCATGGCGAATCCCATGACAGCTGTCATCAAGACGTTGCTGGACCAGGCGCTCATGGCACCTGCGGGTAAGGTGGTGGCCAGCGGCAGCACATGCAATGATGTGGCACATGCCTTGGGCCACTTGCTGGGCCACTTGCAGGAACGTAAATCGGCAGGCAGACAGCAGCTGCAAAAGGGGGCAGGGGTTGTAGCGCAGTCTGGTTTGGGCAGTTTGTGCATGTCCTGCCCTGGGTGACATCTTGACCCGCCCCATGCAGTCTCACTAAATAAACACTCCAAATGCATTGCGCCCTGCAGGCATTGGCTTGTTTTTCTGCGCCATGTCGGTCATGGAGGGCAACAGCATGCAGGAGGCGTGGGCCAGCACCAAGGAGAAGTTCAAGCCCACCATGATGGCCAACTACATGCTGTGGCCTGTAGCCAACCTGGTCAACTTCGCGTTTGTGCCACCCGCACAGCGAATTCTGTACTGCAATGTCGTCTACGTAAGTTCCCCTGTTGATGTTGCTGTTTTTGGTGCTGCTGCTGCTGCTCATATGCGTAACATGTATGGTTGAAGCTGTTGTCCTGCAGGATGGTGTGCAGTTGCCTGCTGCTGCTGCTGAACATGCTCTGTTGGTTGATGTGCTTGATGCTGCTGCTGTACATGCTCTTCTGGCATAATAGCATGCTGCTGCGATCGTCGTACATGCAGTTCTTATTGCTGTCTTCACTTCCTGCAGATCTTCTGGGCATCCTACCTGTCGGCGATGGCCTCGAATAAGGGCGGTGGTGATGAGCTGCAGCGGTTGGACCCAGCCTTGGCGCAGAAGGAGCTGTGAGCTGCAGCAGCAAATGATGCAGCTGGCAGCTGGGTTGCCAGGACTGCAGCAGAAGCAGCTGGTAGCAGCTGCAGGCGGCAGCGATTGCGAAAGCAGTGATGGTTACGGATATCCATTTGTTGCAGGATGCAGCAGAATATGCTCAGACGGTTTATGAGAGGGAGTGGGAGAGGGCGGCCGTAATGTCTGTCGAACATCAGGTAGCTAGCTACACCAAACGTGCATGTGGATGCAGCATGTGGACAAGGAGCAACTGCTGTGGGCCGGGGTGGGCTTGGTGTGCACCTTGCATGGCAGCCGTAACTCTCAACTTGCCAGCCACCATCATTGTGTGTGTCATGTGCATGCTGTGCGTGTGTTGGGTGGTGTATGATGCTGAGGCAGTTGGAGTTGCGGCATGTGTGGCAACAGCTTGTATGCTGTTGTGTATATGCTGCAAGTTGTTGTTTGCTTGCCTCGGTGGGGTGTGATGCGTGCGGCAGCATGGCTGCTTCTTGATTGTTGTTTTCAGGAGCAACGTCATTGTACTGTTCACAACTTCACAATTTCTTGTTATGCAAAGCTGTCAGGAACATAGTTGTGCTACGGGCTGCACATGTTGTGGCAGCCTACTCAGCAGGAGTGGTGTAGGATGTTGGGAAATTCAGATACAGGTGGTGCAGTGTGCACTTGCAACAAGTGGCAGCAACGGCCCAGTATTGAACTAAGTACTCTGTATCATGCAGTCTGTTTGTTCTGGCAGGGAAGCATGTGGTGTAGGGAAGGGTGGTGCTGCCAGGTGTGCAAGGTGGTTGGTAGGCTATGAACCTGAAGCAACACATGCAAAGATGACAATGGATGGGGCTGTGCTCTAGCACAGAGTCTGGGTAGGGGTATGCCGTTTGTCCCAACAATATTTGCATGGGGGCTATGTGTGCGTCTGTGTGCTGTGCGTTCTGCTGCAAATGCAGAGATACGTGGGTGGTTTGCCCTTCTGTGCGCATCTGCGCATGTGGGGTGGATGAACAGCCTCAGTTGCAGCTGTGGGAGTTTGTGACGTGGTGGTGTATGCAAATGCAATGTCGCATTTCATTGTCTGCACTTGGTAGCACGTCACGCTTACATGGGCAAAACCTCAGCAGTGTGCATATCTTGCAGGGTTGCCGTGACAAGAGTGCTCTTGTATGGTTCATAGCATAAGTTGTAGATCTGGTGCATAAGTTGGACAACTACTGGAATATGTAGTTGGCAGTGTCGTTCCTGCTGGTGTAGCATCAGAGAGGGTGCAGAAGCGACAGTAGTGGGCAAGATGCAGAAGTGCCGCCAACGGGAAATTATCCTGTAAATTTACAGGATTGGAAGTAGGTATGAAGTAATGTAACATGTGAAGCTGGCAATTTCCGCCCCGGTGGGGCGCGGGGCCGATGGCGCTGATGCTATGGCTTGAATGGGTAATATGATGATGATGAAGCTGGCAATCACCACTGACTGTGGCACAGAACCTTCAATTCTCTGTCCTACAGGTATGTTTGGATATTTGAGGCCTTGCTGCAGGAATGCGGGGCTGCATGGCAGCCCACTCGGAGCCGTTTAAAAGCTCGTCTTATTACAGTACACATTCAAGCCATAGCATCAACGACATCGTGAAGCTGGCAATGAGATATTATATATATTTTCGGTGCATCTACTGTAACAAACCAGCCTTGGAGACAAATGCAAAAGTATGAACATACTCAAGACAAATGTATTACCTCATGAAGAGATTAGTCGTGTAAAATGGCGCTACAGGCCTTCCCATGTACAAATCTCTAAGTCATCCATCTTCATCTCGCAAACACGCAACATGGACACAAGCACCAAAGTAGTACCGCTCATCATCAAAGCAGCACCAGCTCATTGTCGGACAAGCTAAAAGTACACAGCAAGCTTACAGCAATGACCAACATACATATGTCGCCAACCAGCCTTCAACATTTCAGAGGTGGCATCCAACATCAATACTACATTTATTCCTCAGCTGTGTTAGCAATATATCAGTACTGAGGGGACCAAAACACTCAATAAAACATTGTATCAGCAACATCATAGTATGCCACCCCCCAGGTTTTGCAAGCACACCAAGTGTTGCCAGCACACGAGCAGGTGTGTGAACACTGTGGGCCACTCTACTACCTAGACACCGCGAACAGAGCGTGGATGAAGTCTTCGTAAAACAATTATACAACTCGCAAACCCTAATTGGTGGCAGCATCTGGCGCTGTACTCGCCAAAAGTTGCCACATCAAGCTCAGCATTGGTAACATGACAACCACAGCTGTCACAACAATTGTCATCAAGCCATTGAGCAAGAGTGCACCCCACTGGAGAAGTTCCAAGCTGCCAATGATAAAAGCAACGCACAAAGCTGCAGCTGCGATCATGTGACTAACCCAATTGACCGGACAGCAGCCAAAGTCACATGGGTACACAAGAAGCCTGTGACTAACAACTGTCGTCAACCCATTGAGCAAGACTGCTACTTGATTAGAAGCTGCCAAGAGTTGAAGCAATGAACCAAGCTGCAGCTGCGCTCATGTTGCTGACCGCCTTGACCGGACAGCAGCCAACGTCACCAGCCAGAAGCCTGCAAGGATCCAGGTGTGTCCTTCCTAACCACAGTGTTCTTGCAGCCCATTAGAAGATGCGCATTGGCGACGCAACTCAACATCCATGAAAGCCCACACACCTACACCGCCTGTGTTGTGCTGCTCAACCCCAAGCATCAACTGGGTGTGCAGCGGCTACAGGCTAAAGCTCACACCACAAAAATTAAACACCGATGCCGCAAGTAATGCCTTCCTCAGATATGACGGATAATCGCCACATGCAAAGACAAATGCGCCACAAGCCCAGGCAACCTGTGCGCTGAAAATCCCCACAGTGCTGACCTAACCACCACCGCTGTTTGAATGACCACATGCACCAGGGCCTTGCCGAGTTGTTACTCCACAACCAGCTTCAGGCTCACCGCAGCAACAGCCATCAGTTTGCTACACACGCTGACCATCAGAGCATTGCGTGTCTGTCTGTGCTTGCCTTGATCGGCGCTCGATCATATGAGCCCCCGGTGTCGGCTGCTTCGCACAACCTTCTCAGCTGTAGCTTGACAACACAGCGCCGTCTGTGAAGATGTGTTGCTTGCCTGGCTTGCAGCAGCCAGGTGCGGCTCCAAGGACGGTTCCTGGGTAATCCTGGGGGTCACCTAGGGTGACGCAGCAGCAGCTCTAAGATAAGATGGGCTGTGACCGCCAGCCTCAAGCCCTGGCGGTGGCTGTGAGCCACAGCCCATCCCGCACCTTGATCGTCACTCCAAGGTAGGTGCGGCCAGCCACGCCGGCCTCGCCCCTGCACAGACAGCAGCAGCAGTGGCAGCTGACTTCAGCCGGCACTGCACATGAGTGCATCCATAATCTCAAACCATGTGCAGCTCAAGACAACATCCACATCCCACTTTCAGCGTTGCACCAACAGATGCATGGCCAAGTGCATTTGCATTAGCATGCATGTACGCTGGTTGCGCTGCACAGCTTACTATGTGCCCAGCACCAGGATCTCCACACAGCCAGGCAACATCATCGCAGTATACGCTCTGCTCTGCAGCAGTTCCGTGTTCTGCCCTGCTCACGCGTCGTATCCAGGCAGAAAGCGCCCAGCAACACCCCGTAAGGCGATGCATGTCGTCACACCATGCATGGAGCCAGAATGCACAGCCAGCCCCACCGACAACAACATACGGTTTGATAGCCGCAAGCAGCAAACAACACGTGCAAGGTGTGCACACATACGCACAAGCCACACAAGCCACACCCAGAAGGCTCCGCCACCAGTCTCACCCCATGCGTGGCGCCAGGCTCCACTCGTAGCCAGCCAGCAGCAGCGCCAGGTGTGCCTTGCTCTGCAGCATCGCCAAGTTCTGCCCCGCGCACGCCTTGGGCCCCAGGCTGAACGCCACCCAGCGCGCTGCACCCGTGACAGGGTCCTTCTCGGCATGGCCGCCCGCCCAGCGCTCGGGCTGGAACTGCAGGCAGTGCAGGGCACAAGGCGATGAGGCTGCGGCACATGCGCAGCAAGTCGAGGCAGCGCGGATGTGCTGGCCTGCACCGTGCTGTTCAGCCATAGCAAGCGTCGTAGTCGGTGCATCCCATGCTGTCACTGTACGGCTGCTGAGGAACTGCACAGCCAGGGCTGCAGCAACAATCTGCTGCACACCCGCTTGTTGCTGCCACACGCCACTGTTCCTGACAGCGCTCAAGCTAGCGCTGGCACTCTTGCCACTGCTGCTGCGCGGCTGCTTCCGACCTGCTCGGGCTGCTGCCAGGTGTTGCCGACACCAGGGATCGGCATTGATGGCCCAGCAAGGCGAAGCAGGCAGCTGCTGTGGCTGTGGCACTACTGACACGGTCAGTCTCACTTGATCTGGCTGCGTCCAATTGCTGCTGTAGTTCATGATGGCATACAGGTTGGGGAACAAGATCACGCCAGGAGGCACCAGGTAAGGGCCAACTTTTGTGGGCCTCTCGACCAACCTGCGATGCATGACAGCAGCAGCAGCAGCAGCAGCAGCAGCAGCAGCAGCAGCAGCAGCAGCAGCAGCAGCAGCAGCAGCAGCAGCAGCAGCAGCAGCAGCAGCAGCAGCAGCAGCAGCAGCAGCAGCAGCAGCAGCAGCAGCAGCAGCAGCAGCAGCAGCATGCGAAACAGTGAGCACTGCAGGTGTGACCTCTGCCGCCTGTGCAACAGCAGAGATTGGACGCTTGCAGCCAGCACTATTAGAGCAGTCACATGCTCACAGCACTTGCGACAACAGCCAGCCCGCTGCGCCCCCAACTGCATGCTTGGTCATGCTGCTCACGTGCTGCACCGGGCCCCCTGCATGTTACACCCATGCCAACCTGTCCACCCTGTCACTGTTGCAGACATCCTGTCACTATTGCAGAGTGCTGGCCGAGCGTAGCCAGAAGTGGATATTGCAGCAAAGTACCCAATGAAGGTGCATTACGACCGCCCGCCAGCCTGCGTCTGCCCACATGGGTGCGCTTGCTGCTCCTGCTGGATGCATCCTCATGATGCACTGGCTGCGTTACGACAACTCATAAGCTGCCAACCCCAAGGGGCAGGCTGAGACAACAGGAGGAGACAATAGGCGCATACTGCCTCATCACACGTGCCCGCCCCAATACCTGATGCGGGTGTTGAGTGTGAACACACCGCGTGCAGCCCACTCACTCATGCATAATAATGCGGCCAACACAACACAACACAGCGCGTGCGTGCGTGCTGCGCACACACCCACCGAGGCGCGCCCGGCGCTCCCGCTGGGTACAGCCGCATCGCCTCGTTCAGGCACGCCTGCAGCAGCGGCAGCTGCTTCACCACATCGGGCCCAGCGCCGGCAAACTCCTCCAGGAGCCGCTGCCGCCGCTGCCGCAGCACCTCTGCGCTCGCTGCTGCTCCCTGCTGGTGCACGCCTGCCGCCGCTGCTGGTTTGATGGCTGTGCTGCTGCTGTTTGATGGTGCAGCAAGTGCCGGATCCTGGTCGCGTGAGTGTGCAGAATCGCTGCTGCTGTTGCTGCTGACGCCGTTGACGCCGGCGGGCGCTGCGACGGTGCTGCTGGTGATGCCAGCGGCTGCCAGCTCTTGCTGCAGCTGCTGCTGCAGCATGGGGCGCATTGCAATGCAGTACCTGCAACAAGCATGGGAAGGCCAGTGATATGTCGATGTCTGGCATGCATGCTGCGGTATGCACTCACTGGTCCTTCAGGTGAGTTGCTTGTTTGCTGCTGCCACTGACTCGGGCACGTGAGCGTTCCCCAGATCAACAAAGCGCATGCAACAGCAGACTGGTCACAAGAACACTAGAGGTAACCAACGCTGTGCTGCTGCACCGTCGTACCATCATAACTAACCACATGCATGCAGCACACAGTCAATATTGTGGAACAGGGCCAGGCCGGGCGCTCACAGGGTCCACATTATGCTGGATGGCACAGTCTCGGATGCCGTGAGGGCATCGCAGATCTCAGCAACCAGCGCACCACGCTTGGGCTGCGGCAGCACAGCAGCAGGCACAGCGGAGCAGCATGCTGAGCACGACGCTGCAGCGTGTTGCATGTACCGGGTGCAGCTGTGTGTACACCGTGTGCGAGTACATTCCAGCTTGTTCCCATGCTCCCATGCCCAACCCTTTTGCAAAGGAGTCACCCCGCCGCACAACGGGTGTTTTGAGACCCCAACCAGCCTACTAGCTATGTACAGCTCGTGGTGTTGTGTGCCTGGGACTCTTCCCACCTTGCGCCCGTGCTTGTCTGTCATGCGCATCAGGCAGCCAGCGAGGCTGTGGTCGTCCTCCGGCACTCCAGCTGCAGCGTAGCGCTGCTGCAGCAGGTCGTGGATGGCCTCCCCCCAGGCGGCAAGGCGGCGCCGTGCAGACCACAGGCGACGGCCCTCCTGCATTGTCAGCGATGCAACTGCACTCAAGATGCTCCGGGAAGGGGGTGAGGATTGAAGCACAGAAATGGAAAAGTACAGAAGCACTAAACCATCTTATGTTGAGGGCACGCGTCAGCCCTCCCACAAGAACGGGTTGGATTAGAGATGACGCCCGTGCAGCCTTGTCGAGGAAAGGTTCCAATGCAAGCCACAAGCGCTGACCCTCCTGCAACAGTTGCAAGGGTTTCAATTCTGCACACTGCATGCCTGGCTACAGACGTAAGCCGTGCATTTCAGACGCTCACGAGATGCTGAAAACAATACAGTACAATACAATACAATACAATACAGTAGTACAGGACTGAACCTGCCTCACGCACTAGCCCAGCGAGCCGTCGTTCCGCTCATGAGGGAAAAGCAGAATGCACGTGCTGGCCGCTGCCAAAGCTGTTGCCGCAAATGCAAATTGAACATTTTACAACCAACACAGTCGTTGCATGGGCGCCCAAGGATACTCAGCAACAGGATGGCTCCACCAGGGCATCCCAGGCACTCACTGCTGTCAGGAAGGGCAGGTACAGGTGCCCCAGCCAGCGCCAGGGCTCACAGATGAACCTGCTGGCGGTCGCCATGATGAACGACACGTCATGCGCCTGCTGCTCGGGGTCGATGAAGCCCTCCGGCAGCTGCAGGAAGCCACGCCCGACGACCTTGTTGGCTGCGATGAGCGCGTGGTGCTCGACGTCGAAGTCGGCCGCGCCGCCCGCTGCTGCGATGGCCTCGTCCAGGGTTTGCATGGTGTCGGCCATGCACCCCAAAATCACGGGGTACTGCTTCCTGTGAAGCAGCAGCAAGGCGTAGGTATTGCTGACATTCAGCAGGGCAATGCAAGTTGTGCAACTAGTCGTGCGGCAAGCTGCAGCATGGCAGTAGCCACAGAAGTTGGTTGCTGCACACTTCTATGTGTAACGCTTGATGTGACTGGCTACCGCTGTGAGCCATTGATGACCGTACCCACCCATGCGCTGCTAGCGCAGCCTGCCGCCAACCCCCACATGACGGCCTGCTGCAATCTATGGCTTGCCAACGCTGCAGGTGAATGTTTTGGCATGAATTGTCATCGCTCACTTGACCTCGCTGATGGTGAAGGCAGGTGCTATGGCGCGTCGTGCTGCCCTCCAGGTGCCCTCGTCCTGATGAGTCAGCATGCCGTTGTAGCCCTGCAGCCCATGAGCCTGACGCACATGGCAACAGAAGCAGCCAGCGGGCAGGGATCAAGCTACGTCAGTTGGCTACAGCACCCGCCACCTCGACAGGCCTGTTGTTGTCGCCACATTTAATGCAGCATGTGCTGGTATTGCTGCATCCAGCCAGTCACTGGGCAGTGGCTGGGCGTGGGCTCAGACACACCAACTCCATGCCGTGAGTTCCTGATGCCGGGACGCACCAGCCGGCAGCAGCCCTCAACATACTTGTGGTCACTGGAGCAGAGCCGCAGAGCTGCCCAGCCGCCCAATGGCAAGAGCCAGCAGGTGGGCACCGCCAGCTCCGGAGCAGCCTCCCACCACCACCCCCGCCCCAGCGCCCTGCAAGTGCTGCTGCACTCTGAGCACTCACCACGTCGAAGGCTGTGTACTCAGACGGCTTCCGAGGCACGTACCCCGGCCCCTTGACCAGTATGGACGACGCAGCAGCAGGGTCAGCCACCAGCAGCATGTTTCGGTGCGCGATGCGCACACGAACAAAGGGGCCGAAGCGCTCGTGCCACTCAGTGTACAGCCGGTGGCGGTCAGCCACCCTGCAACAACAGCAGCACAAGAAACGCAGTGCTTCAGCAGCATTCTAGCCAAGTCTGGCTGTGAAACAGTCCAGCTGTGCTAAAGCAAACAGACGCTCTGCTAAGAGTAAAGTAAAGCGGTCAGTTGGGCGATCAGGTGATGCATATGCTGCTGCACATCCTCAGCCACTGGATTAGCGATAGTGATAACACATGCATGATGATGGGAACAGTTGCATGTGGGAGCTGCACTTAGGCGGCCTACCGCACCTCTCTATCATCTCTACGTTTCCAAAAAGCCAGTAAGGGGCACGCAGAGGCGGGCTGGGGGCGCTGTAGTAGCTGTACTTAGGCCTGTGCAGCCTGAGCAGCAGTAGCACAGCACCGAGAGCCAGAGCGCCCAGCAGGAAGCCCTCATTGCAGCTCGAAAGAGTTTCTACAACGATGCAGATGCTCCTGAGATGCTCCATGGCGCTCTCGCAGCTAGCCTAAGCGACCCTTAGCTAGCGACCAGCTGTGAACAGAAGTACGACAGCAGAAGGTGCTGCCGGTGCTGCCGAGCAGCGTTACAACGCAAAGCTACCAATGCATGATCCTGAACGGTCGTCAGTGACTAATCAGCAGGCACGCTTTCAAGAGGGAAACGGCTTTAAAACATTCACACCAGACCACTATTGAGCCCGCGCAACTTCGCACGCAACGCACTACGATGACTGGACTGTAAAACTTGCAGCCTGTTCTTGCAAACTTGCATCCTGCGGGTTCGCGTGCGTGTCGCCCCACCTGAGGGTCTTAATCAGCCATGAGCCACATAGTGAAGCCAGTCTTCTCTTATCTGATGTTTGCTGTCGATCTTATCAAGGTCGGTTGTTGAATGCGCCCGGTAGCGTTGGAGAAGCGGGAAGTGACCAACATTTTCCCACTCACGCCTTGGCCTTCGTCCTGCTGCTCTCTGATCGTCGCAGGGACGATACCACTCATCTAATGGCCGCGAGGTGAGTACAAAGGTTCTGGTCAAGCTGTGATTAGGTGACAGCACAGCAACGTGTTGCAGGCTCGACAGCAGCAGGCATTGTGTCACCACCACCACCCTCAGGCCTCTTGTATGTTCCTGCAATCAGGCGCGTCTACTGGAGCACGTAAAGAAGGTTGCTGAGGCAGGCAATCCTCAGGCAGTGCTGGCTGCCATTGACAAGTATGCACATTCGCAAGAGTGAGTGTGGGCGTGGTTTGCAACTGCCCATGCAAATGCAGCACTGGACATCAGCAGGCTTTGTGTGGGCTTGTTTGGAGCTGGTGCAAGACACCTGGTGCATTTATAAATAAAACGGTTTTTACACTTCAGCCCTCTTGCATGACATAGCCAGTGGAGTGTTTGCCATGGCTGCAGTTGCCTTTCACGGCATCCCTGCTCGCCCTCCAATCCCTGAATGCATCCCAAGGCATGTCGCCATCACCGCCACCACCGCTACCACCCCTTGATGAGCTAGCGTGTCGCCCACTGCACACTGCTGTGTTAGGTTTTTTATGAACGTGGGAGATGACAAGGGCAAGATCCTGCTGCAGGAGATGGACAAGCTGCCAGCACCACCCAAGGCTGTGCTGGTGCGTGGTATCTTTGTACCAAGTCAATCCCTCTGTGCTTGACCTTGCTTTGACTTGCTTCTGCTAAGCTTCTCGTGCTAGCGGCACCAGCATGCATAGACACAGACAATCATGTGCAGAACACATATCTTGCTGCTGCAGATCTTTGACAGATGTTGGGCATTTATGTCAGAGTGACGTCTGCTCTGTGTGCACTGTATCAGCAGCCTGCTACCACCAGCTGATCATCCAGGTGCCGGAAACTACTGTGCCTGCAACATCATCGCTGCCGGCTGCACATGTATGGAGACGCATGCTGAACATGTGATGCTCTCTGCACAAACACATACCCATCAAGCCCACATGCTCAAAGGCTGCACTGCTGCCTCAACACGATTGATGTGTGCTTTCACATGGGAGCTGGGCACCCATGAGGCTACAGCACCATCATGCTGGCTGGAATGTGCAGGACATGCGCTCAAACCTGTAGCTGTTCTGTGTCCCTGCAGCCCGGCCTGCCATTGCCAGCGCTCGTCCTGCCAGAGGGAGCCAGGCAGCAGCTGCGGCAACAGCACGATCCTGCCAGCCGCACTCCTCCTGCTCCCACCTGCATGAGCGTCATGAAGTGTCCATGGCCGTGGCTGCCGCACATCCATCAAAACCCCTCACCGGCGGCCTGCCGTCCTGCTGCTGTCCTGCTGTGCTGCTGCTGCGCGCACTGCGATGCAGGAGCTGGGCACGTACTGCGGCTACAGCACCATCCTGCTGGCTGCACACCTCACGGACCCATCAGCCAAGGTGTACACGATCGACATCTGCGAGGAGAACGTGCGCATCGCCAGGGAGATGATCGCCCACGCAGGGCTGGCAGGCAGGGTGGTGCACGTGGTGAAGCCGCTGGACCAAGCCGTGCAGGTGAGGGCCCCGGTGGCCACTCGTGGCACTGTCCGCGTCACACCATGCTGCACAACCTTGGGTGGCTGCGGCCTGCTCAGTCAGCAGTAACAACTGCGTGCACTGCAGAGCCGGTTCGTTTGAAGAGGCTGGCGGGTTTGGTGGAGTCGAACGCCTCACGCAGCCGTGGTGTGCAGCTCATGGTGTGCAGGTGTTGACGCATGGCGGCAACTTGGTCCGCTTGTGCAGATTGGCTGTTGCTGTGCTGAAGCATGCCGGCGAGGCAGTGATGACAGCTGCAGAAGTTGTTTGTTGGTCTGAGAACTGGCAGCCACACCTGGCAGTGCTGCAGCAGCCCTGTAAAGCAATGGGACACCGCAGCGGGTTGGACAGCAGGGTGCAGTGGTGCGGGCCCCAAAGCCAGAGCAGATGTAGTGAGCTTTGATCAATGAGTGGGAACGCGTGCAGCCTGCGTCAACATGGCAGCGAACCCTGTCAGCCTGCAAGTGCAGTGCATGGCTTAGCATGCGGTTGTCGTGCACGGCCCGTCACAGCACTCACCCCTGCCTGCGACTGCTTGGCGTGTTGCTGCCGGCAGGAGCTGCGTGAGGCGCTGAAGTTGCAGAAGGCAGGCTGCTTTGAGGTTGTGTTCATCGACCATGAGAAGAGCGTGTACCTTTCAGACCTGCAGCTGCTGATGAAGGAGCAGCTCATACAGTGAGTCCACTTGGCAGCATCTGCGCTGGGCTGGCACTTGAGTTGCTGCAGAGGACTGGGCTGGGTCGCTGCCTGCAAGGCTTGTTCAGCATCTGCAGTTGCAGCACTGAATGCAGGCTGGCCAGCGCAACAGCACGCAGGGAGCAGCAGGCAGAGGAAACGTTGCGCGCATGCACACAGCTAGCGGTGCTGCTGCATGTTCAACCAAGTTGTCCGGTTAGTCTGTCTGATGTCACATCAGTTATGTGGTGTCGCCACCTGGCAAGGTGGGCGGCCTGGAGGTTGCCTGGCAAGCTGGAGTTTGGCAGTGCACGTGTGCCGACATCTGGTTAGAAGCATCAAGTCAACTCGCCGTGCCCAACTGTGCTGCTGCTGCTGCAGGGAGGGCAGCGTGGTTGTTGCGGACAACCTGAAGATCCCCGGCGCGCCCGACTACGTAAAGTGGATGAAGGACAGCCAGGAGTTCAGCTTTGAGCAGCACTCCGTGTGCTTGGGGCCCTCGGCGCTGTGGCTGTACGACAGCATAGGGGTCAGCGTGTACAGGCCCTCACTGCCAGCAGCAGCGTGAGGGAGGGAGCACACACGGCAGTGTTGAACGGCGCTGCTGGGGGTTTGTGGTGCTGCTGCTGCTGCACAGCAACATTGATGTCAGCGTGCACACCCTTGCTGCGGTGGGTATGTTCACCGGCACATCAGCAGATGGCAACACGCACCTGTCACACAAGGGCGTTACTGACGCCCGCGGACAGACGCCAGCAAACCCTAAACTTGGGCAGGCCCTGCCAGCAGCAGCAGCAGCAGCAGTAGCAGCAGCCGGGATAGCAACAGCAGTAAAACAGTAGCAGAGAAGGCAGGCCTGGCGGCGGCGGCGGCGGCAGCAGCAGCAGCAGCAGCAGCAGCAGATGATGATACTGTGGTCCTGGGAAAGAGGGCTACGGTCATCAGCCACGCACGCCACGGAGGGAAATGGAAGCAGCAGACAGCTTTGCGTGGGGTAGCTACCCCCCTATAAGTGGTGGGCGTGTATACCCCTACAAGGCCGGCCATGGCAGGGGTGGCAGCAGGGGTAGGGGGGAGGTAGGAATGCTGAGTGAGCGGGCCTGCTTTGACACTCTGGAAGCATGTCTCGGTGACGAAAAGAAGGGGGCGGTGGCTAGGTTTTGGGAGTTGCTGGTTGACTTTATAGTCATCAAGGCAGCACCCTTGGCCTGGCTGGATACTGTGCCAGCCGATCACCCCTTTCTGCGCGTGGTTGATGGCCAATTGCAGCTGGCACCAAGAAGGGACATCGCCGCAGAGCTGCCAAGTTTGAGAGGCAGTTTTTTAGGGTTTAGCATGGATTGGGATTCGCTGTTGTTGCTCTGTTCTTATATCCATTCTGCTACATGTGGTTGCATGTCTTCTGCTGCTAGTACACTCATGCAGCCTATGTCAGCCAGTAGGTGTATTGGGTTGGCGCCATTCCTTTGGGGTGTGGCCTTGCCTGACACATCAGTAGGGTGGCAGGTGCCTGTAGTGCCGCGGCGCTGCGGGTTATGCTGTTGCTTTGTGCGCGTCCTGGTAGCAGAGAGTTTGATCATGTTGATCATCATGTTTACAATGTCTTCAACACCTGAAGCAGGAGCACCGAGGTGCCCAGTACCTGCTAGTTGTTGCCGTGTGTAGATGTTCCGTTCCTGTTCAAAGACGTTGACTCCGTTTGTTCCGTCCTGTTGCTCCTTTTCTGCGCAGATTTTGTGTTATTTGGGTGAGGAAGCTGCAAATTGCTTCTCTGGGGCTTGTTGTGGTTGATTCTCGTGTCCTGCGCGCTGCAGTCCTCGAAGTGTGCCGTTTCCTACGTGCACACCCATGTAACCATACTCAATCAATCAGCTGATGACGCACACTTGACGAGACACTTTGATGAACGGCATCATGACAGGGGACCACCACCGTAGTACGACAGCGCGGCCGTCCGCCACGTCAGCGATGCCAGGTAAAGCTGTGCAGTCCCAGACCATGGAACTGCAAATTATGACTATTGTAAGACTATAACTAAGGAGAGCATCTGCACAAGACGCCTGAATACAAGGCGAGGAAAGGGGTGCGACCAAGCGCGCACATCAAATGTCACATGCTGAGCATGTCAGCGCCCAGCTCATGTGAGCAGGAGGCTGACGAAGCATGCTCTGCAACATTCTCCCTCAACCGCTGAGGGAGGGCCTGCAGCTTCGCTGTCCTGCTGCTGCTGCTGCTCTGCGCGTGTACCTGTTCTGCTGCACACTCTTGAAGAAGCTGCAGAGGGTTTCACAGCGCAACATCAAGCCCAGCAGCTGCAGCAGCTGCACTCGTCAAAAAGGAGCAGGAGAAGCAGCGGGCCCAGCGCAGCAAAGCAGCAGGTGGCCCACTTTGCGTAGACACCTTCATCCAGGTGGTACTTGGTTCGAATCCTGCCCACCCTTGCATATATCACCAAAGTCCTCGAACTTGCAACCAGCACAACAGGGTGGTCCTCACGTCCGCTGCATACCCCATGAGCCTTGTTCGGCTCCTTAGTGGGTGGGCCTGTGGCCCTACTTTGGTATTTGGTGTTTGGCATACTCTTGCTTCGTGCAGCTCAGCCCATGCCTATGCCGCAGCTGAGTGTGCTGGCTGAACACCAGAGCCTCGGCGTCGCCTGGCACTGCAGCAGCACCCGCCTCAGCAACCACTGGTGGCACCACATGGAACAATGCACTGCTGGCAGCCTGATCACGTCTGCTCTGCTTTTGCTGCTGCGTAGGACCAGACAGCCCTATCTCATCGCTCTTGCCCTCATTGCTGCTGCCAAACCCCACAGCATCTGCAGAGACTCCCGCACCAGCAGCAGCAACAGCGCCATCTGCATTGCTGTCCAACCATCGACTAGTCCTGACGCGGGCAAGCGTCATAACTAATAGATAATCAGCTGCATTGGCGCCCACAGGGCTTGAGGAGTCGGCGCGACCAGGCGACTGTTGCTGCTGCTGCCTGCCGCTGCTGCCGTGCCCGTACATCATGTTCAGATGTTCAGACAACAGCATGCGGCTGCCACAAACACGCAAGACGCAGCCCCATCTCCAAAGCAGACATTTCACAGGGCAATAACACGCATCACGCCTGCGGTGCACGTCCATTGCCGGTCACATGCAGCACAGACTCCTCGCACGCCTCAGCCAGCAGCCTGCAGTCATCCATCAACACATGACAAGCACACTCACACGCACCCTGACACGTGCACTGCTGCTGCACTCCTGCCTCCTGCTGCTGCTGCTGCTGCTGCTGCTTAAGCTTGTCCCCGCTGCTCTGCAGCAGCTGTCCAGCCCTTCCTAGCAGCTCCACTGAGTGCTGTACAATTGAACGGGTAATATGATGATGATGATGAGTGCTGTACAAGGCTGCTGTCCAAGCCAAGCGCCACAAACCCGAGCACCTTGGACAGCTGTGCATCTGGCAGCAGCAGCGCTCGCACCACATTCCAAACCACGGCCAGCACATGTGCCAGCAGCTCCTGAACCGGCAACTGCTGCTGCAGGAGGCCAGCCACAGGTTGCCGCTGCCCATTGCTGCTGCTGAAGTAGGCCTTGGCTGCCTCAAGCACCGCAGCGACGGCCGGCAGCAGCACGTGCACTGCACGCTGCCGCTCCTCCCGCTCGTTACGCTGCTGCTGCTGCTGCTGCTGCTCTTGACCATCACCAACCTGCAGTGTCAGCTGTGCTCCTTTCTTGAACACGTTGAAAAGCGCTGTCAGCGAGTCCGTGTGCCTGTCTCCAGATGCTGCTGCTCCTCCTGGGCGTGAGTGCTGCTGCTGCTGGCTGGCAGCAGTTGCATGATTGATGATGCCATCCATGATGGTCGATGCCCCTAGCAGTGCCTCTTGCCAGGCAGCAGACCCAGCTTCAATCACAGACAGCAGCTGCAGCAGAGCATCAAATGCTTCCAGCCTGCTGCAGGAGCTGCTGCTGCTGTTGCTGGCGCTGTCATCCCTGCCCCTGAGAGAATGAGCTGAGCCTTGCCGCCCCTGCTGCTGCTGCAGCACGTGCTTGGTCACCTTGTGCAACCCCAGCCAGGTTTGAGGGGCGAGGGCTTCAACACCAAGCGCAGGTTGCAGCAAGACCCTCAGCTTTGAACACAGTGCGCTCATGCGACTCACCAGCTGCTGCTGCTGCTGCCTCTGCTGCTCGGCAACAGTGAATGCATCATCCTTGCTGACATCAGCACTGCCGCCGCCTGGAGTATCAGCAGGGCTGCGGCTCGCTTCACTCGCCGCCGCTGCGGCCGATGCCAGCACAGTGGCAGCAACCCTGCTGGGCTGCCTGTCAGCAAAAGCAGCCGCAGCCACGGCCAACTGCAGCATGGCTTGGGCCAGCTCACGCTGCTGCTGCTGCTGCTGCAGGGGAGCTGCTGCTTCAAGCCGCACCTCTGGACCACCCCCTGCTGCTGCTGCTGCTGCTGCAGCCTGCTGCTGCGCTGCCGTTTCACGGCCTGCCCCACCTCCACCACCCCGCCTGCCGTATGCAGCCTGCATCGCTTCCAGGCATGGCTGCGCCAGGCTGCTGGTGACCGCATCTGTCCTCAGCAGCTGCGCCACCTGCTGCAGCACCCCAGACGACCTCAGCGCACCCCAGCACCAGCTGCAGACCCCTGCAGCAGCACCACCACCACCACCACCACCAGCAGACGCTCCTGATGCTCCTGCAGCATCTGCTGCCGCTGCCGCTGCCGCTGCTGCTGGTGCAAACACGTCCAGCAGTCGCGCTGCCGCTGCTGCTGGTGCAAACACGTCCAGCAGTCGCGCTGCCGCTGCTGCTGGTGCAAACACGTCCAGCAGTCGCGCTGCCGCTGCTGCTGGTGCAAACACGTCCAGCAGTCGCGCTGCCAGCTGCAGGTCCTGCTGGCAGCCTGAGTTGAGCAACTCCCGCAGCTGCAGCAGCTTGCGCACGGAAGCCTCCACACGCAGCAGCCGCCAGCGCAGCTGGTGACTCTGAAGCTGCTGCTGCTGCTGCTGCTGCTGCCGCAGCAGTTGCTGCTGGCTGCTTGGCAGGCTCACAGGCTCGCTGCTGTCTGATGTAGCACTTGGCTGCTGCTGCTGCTGCTGGTGCTGCTGCCCATTACCCTGCAAACCCTGCTGCTGCCTCTGCTGCTGTGTTGGCTGCTGTTGGAAGGCACCTGATGCACTGTGCCGCTTGCCTGGCTGAGGTGCCTGGCTGCCAGCCATGGCTTCACCCCCTGCTGCTGCTGCTGCTGCTGCACTGCCTGCACCTGCCAGCAAACCAGCTCCAACACCCTCTTCTGCAGCTGCTGCAGCAGCAGCGCCTGGCTTGCCACTGCCAGCAGTAGTCATGCTGCACGGCTGTGTGGGGCTACCTGCATGCCCCTCCTGCTGCTGCTGCTTCTTGTGCTGCTGCTGCCGCTGCTGCAGCTGTGGTGGTGGCTGTTCAGATGTGGGCTGCTTCCGTTTGTTCTTGCCTGCCGCAGCGGTGCTAACATGCATGGCAGCTTCGGCACCAGCTGCTGCGTCAGACACTCCAGCAGCAGCAGCAGCAGCAGCAGCAGCAGCAGCAGCAGCAGAGTGCTTGCCTGCAGTACTGCCGCCAGCGGGTTCCTCACGCACCATTCCAGCAGCGCCATGACGGCCTGCCCCAGAGGTGGCAGCGCTCACAGCACCAGCAGCAGCATGCTGGCCTGAGGCAGCGCTGCCAGCCAGCAAATGCGCCCTAGGGTCCCTGGTGGATGGCACACAGCCTGCCAAGGGCAAGTGTGGAAGCTGCCTCACCCTGCCAGCTGTGGCGGCACCATCAGCCGCAACAGCAGCGGGAGCGCCACCACCAGCACGGTCTACGCCATCAGCTTCTTGCCCTGCTGCTGCTGCTGCTGCTGCTGCACATGCTGTTGCCGGCTGCTTCGGGCCACGGCTGCTGATCTCAGCCCCAGCCCCAGCAGCAGTGTGCAGATCTCGTTCTGCAGTGCCGCCGTCCTGTGAGGTGCCTGCTGCTGCTGCTGCTGCTGCTGCTGCTGCTGCTGGTGATGCTGCTGCTGGTAATGCTGCAGCAGCCTGCAGTTGGTGCAGGATGGCCGCCACAGAGGCTCCTGAGAACTGCGTGCTGTGCGTGTTGGGCGTAGCAGCACCTGGGCTCACTCCTGAAGAGCCAGCAGCAGCAGCAGCGCCAGGCGTGGCGGGGGGCTGATCATGCTCTTGCATCTCCATCTCTTCATGGTGGACGCCTGCACCTGCATCCACTTTCAGCATGTCCTGCCGATCGGCTGCTGCAGCAGCGGCTTGTGCTCCTGCAGCAGCTGCTGCAGCTGCGCGAGCCTCCGCCGCTGTTGCTGCTGCCGCTGCTGGAGTGTTTCTCCATGGCGGCTCCTTGCGCCCCACTGCCAGCAGCTGCAGTGCAGTTGCAGCAGCAGCATCTACAGATTGCACTGGGCTGCCAGTGCGCTGCAGTCCACCCTGCTGCTCCTGCAGCAGCTGCTGCAGCTGCGCGAGCCTCCGCCGCAGTTGCTGCTGCTGCTGCTTATCCTCGCCACTGCCGCTGCTGCCGGTGTCATCTAGCTCCTCTAACACCCACTTCAGGTAGTCCTTGATGCTGGTGCCAGTCCCTGCCACGAGCATGCAGTCATACACGCCCTTGGTGGTGTTGGCGCCGTTCAGTGCGTGGCGCCCGGCTGCCCGCCAGGACGTGGCAGCCTCACGGCAGACACAGCAGCGCAACACCAGCTGCTGCTGCGGGTTCAGCGAGCTGCTTCCTGCTTCCGTTGCTGCTGCTGCCTTCACAACTTCAAACTGTGCAGCAACCTCTGCTGGCGCGCCGACACCGAGTTCCAGCTGCATGCCAACGGGCAGCAGGCCATGCCTGAGCAAACCCCTGCTGTCCAATGCTTCAGCAGCCAGGCCTTGCTGCTGCACCAGCCGCCGCACTGCCCGCCTGCTGAACCTGCAGTGCTGCCGCGCTGCTGCTGCTGCCTCAGCCACTGAAAGCTGCAGCTGCGTCTCCGGCTTGCACTTGGCTTGCTGCTGCTGCTGCTGTGTTGATGGCTGGCCCAGCTGCTGTGGCTGAACCGTGTGAGCTTGGCGGGGCAGCCTGAAGCCATTCTGACCTTGCTTGCCTTTTGCTGCTGCTGCTGCTGCTGTGTCATTGGTGGTGGCAGCAGTCTGCTTGGCTGCTTGTGCAGCTGGACTAGCCTCTGCTCCTGCTGCTGCTGCTGCTGCGGCGGCGGCGGCCTTGCCAGCTGCTGCTGCGGCTCTGGCAGGCAAGGCGGGCGACGCAGCCCCAACAACTCGCCTGGGGCTGCTGCCCTTGCGGCCGCCAGAGGCACGCCGGGCACCACCCAAGGCGCCAGCTGCCGCTGCTGCTGCTGCTGCTGCTGCTGGGGTTGGCGACCCTCGTGCTGCTGGCTTGGCACCACCAGTAGCACCCGCCTGTGCAGCTGCTGCCGGTGCTGGTGATGCCCCCGACGTCCGCTTGGTACCGCTGGCGGCTCCCCCCGCAGCTGCTGCCGTGCCCGGCACTGCTGCAGGAGCACCAGCACCAGCACGAGCAGCGCCTGCTGCTGTCGCCGGCACATCACTGCCGGACAGCGGCAGCGGGAACCGCTGGCATCCCAAGCACACCCGGCCCTGTGCACTCCTCGCGGCTCGTTTCGAGTACCTCACACCCGCCTTCTCCTCGTCCAGCGCACACCTGAGGTGGTAGCTGTGGCAGCAGCTGCTGCACTGCACCAGCTGCTCCGCTGGCAAGTCCCAGTCCTGGCCACAGATGACACACAGGTCTAGCTGTGTGTCTACGCTGAACTCCTCTGCAGCTGCCTCCCAGATGTGCTGCAGAGTGAGGCTGCGTAAGTCGAGCCAGCTGCTGACAAAGGCGGCATCGATCTCCGGCTGCTGCTGCTGCTGCTGCTGCTGATGGCTGCTGGGAGCTGCGGCAGCAACTGCAGCCGCGCCGGAGCCTCCACTGAAGCGCAGCAGCAGCTGCTGCAGTGCAACCAGCACCTGCTGCTGCGTTGGCGCCGCGCCGCCTGCCTGCCTGCGCAGGCAGCAGCTGCGCGCGACGCAGCAGCGCAAGCATGCAGGAAGCCTCCAGCGAGTAGGGCTTGGTGTCGACTGCGCATGCGCTCTGGCAGTAAGGAGGGGCACCTACAAGGAGCCACAGTAACTGCGGGTCGCGCTGCTGCTGCCTCTGCTGCCGCTGCTCAGCGCCGCCATGGTTCCTTCTGCTGTGCACCAGCGCAACCTCCTCATCTTTTTTGTCCTCCTGCTGCTGCTGCTGAGGCAGCAGCTCCTGCTCATTTGGCCTGTACAGCTGCTGAGCTCCCACACTGCCCTGTCAAACAGCATGCTGAGAGCCAGCTGCTTCAGCCACTTGTCACTGGCCCATGCTGGTGTGCGCAGTATCAACTGCGCGGCCTCCACACACAGCAGCGCTGCCGCTCGCTGTATCGGCAGAACCTGCCGCTTGACCTTCTGGCGGCGCTGCTGCTGCTGCTGCTGCTGTCCTGCCTGCTCCTGGTGCTGTTCGCTCTGCAGGCCGGTTGTCTGCGCTAGCAGCTGCTCTAGCTGCTGCAGGCGCGGCTGTCGCAGCCACTGCACCCATGCTGGGCAGTGGCTGCTGTGTGCGGCCATGAAGCTCAGCGCTGCTGCTGGAGTGCGGAACTGCTTGGACTGCTTGCAGGACGAGCAGGTCAGCAACAACACCTGCGGGAGCAGTTGGGCCAGGGAGTGCATCAGTCCAACTGGAGTCTTGTAGCGGCAGCCAGTTGCATTAAACAGTACACGTGCAAACAGCTCCTACAGGAACATTTACACACTGGCAGCACCACGCGCAAGGAGCAACTGCGATGTGGCATGCCTCTCGGTGAGCAGCTGCATGTCCGATGATGCTGCTCGAAGCGCCCGCACTGTGCCTGCAAGAGTGCCTGGTGAATGCTTGCAGGAGGCCACGCTTGCAGGAGAACCATGCACAGCACCAGCAGCGTGTGAGGATGCCTGATAGGCAGCTGCATCACGCCAAGTACCCAAATGCATTTATACCCACGGGTGGCTGTGCTAGCAGTTGAAGCCCTTCTGCGTCAACCATGTGGGCGACCAGCTGCCACTGAACGCCCTTCGGGCAGGGTGGCCCTGCTGCTGCTGCTGCTGCTGCTTCATTGGCGCTGCATGTCTGCACTGAGCTGATGCCACCAGTCACTTTGACTGTGACCAAGGAATCAGTCTGCTCGCTGCCAACGCTGTCGGTGATGTTGACTTGGGCCCGGAGGTGTGGTGCAAGCGGGCAGTGAGAAGAAGAAAAATTTGAAAGAGAGCAGCAGTACAATTGTAGTGTTGTTGCATGTTGTGAGGCAGAGATCATATCTTGCTCTGGCATCTCACATCCTTCCCGTCAGGAAGACGTTTACTTGATCTGCTTGGAGCTGTGCTGATCAGAACATGTTGCAAGCAGGGCAGCCTGAGTAAAAGCAGCACAGCCTGCTGCTGCATGCCCTGACATGCAGTTTAAACAACTCTGCGTCGTCCTCCACTACCTAATTTACCTGGGTGCATCCAGATGTGCGAATAACCGCCCTGATTAAAGCCTCCAGACCATCTACTGGACCCCCATCGGCTTTGACAAAAAGGGAAAATGTCCCCATGGTCGCGCTGATGCTGGGCACCGAGTCGAGCGCTGAGTGAGAAGCTGTTGATGCGTAGCTCCTGTTCAAGTGGTGTATCCAGGCAATTTTTGTCGCTGTTTTGCCTTGTTGTTGAAGCTGCAGCAGATCGTGCTGTGCGCCAAGGGGCCGCACATTACTGGTGCCCCCTGCCTGCTCCAGAATGTGACACCAAACCGTGAGACAGACAAGTGCGGCAGCGCGCTGATGAACAACACTCAGAAGCAGGATTTGTAACACTCGGGTTTTACACAAGAGAAGCAGGTTTTGTGACAGTCAGGTGTTACACAAGAGGGTTCACATCAGCAAACTGAATTCAACAATGGCTGCTTCAGCTTACTTACTCTGACGCGCTGCGGTGATGCAAAAACAATAGCAGCAGCAGAACTCCTATCACAGAACAAGAATGTGCAACCGCGTGTGACTGCCATGAAGAATGCAGTGCACATCCGCAGGGAGTTGCACCAACAACTGGGGCATCTGGTATCATACCAGATGATGATCCCCTATCTCCTATTGCTGATGCCACGCATATACTGGTGTTGGCATCCTCCAGTACTTCGGTGCCCCGCCCTGTCTTTGGCCAATCTGGCTGCCGCCGCACAGGGATTGCCAGGCTCCCACAACAGCAGCCAATCAAGCAAAGATGCAGCTGCATGCAACACACCAAACGGCACACCGCGGCGCACCCTGTCGCCATTACTCCCTGAAACCTCACGAGCCCCCCATCCCATGCGACCTGCAAGCTTTGCGGAGCTGCCGCACCTGAGCACTGCAGGACACCTGGCAGCGTCAAGTGAGTCATGCAAGATGACACATCTACAGCTCTACGAGCAGCACAACACCAGCAATGCATTGTCGTGCAGGGCATTCATGCATACTATGGCACGACACCTGCTTTTCATGTTGCACAAGCCCTTGACGAGGGCCCAACTAAGACAACAGAAAGCTAAGCACTAGCAGGTGAGCTGCACCCACACAGGATGAGCCGGGGTGCTTGGCCTCACGCAGCGTCCCTCCACCTTGAAGTGCAGCACCACCCACTCGTTCCCAACACTGCTGCCATCCACTAACAAGACGTACATGCTTGGCTGCCCCAAATCAGCTGCTGTTGAATGCATAGGCACTCAGCACTTGCCACCTGTGATTTGAGAAATGACAGCCGTGACAGCCATCACAACGGTTTGGTCATGGCCAAAAGGCAGTGAACCCCACATTAAAACAGAAAATCGCAGCTACTCAGCAGGGCACGCCGTGCTCAAGGATGCATCCACATGAATCATGTGACATGACAGATGGGCCACCAAGGAGCAGGACAAGCAACAAGAAAGACCTCAAAGCCTGACACACAGCAGCCGCCTGCAGCAGTGCGCCACACCCCACCTGATGGGCAGATGCACAGAGTGCAGGTCGCCCAAGTGCAAAACTAAAACTGTCACCGGCGCCGCCT
>JACERP010001037.1:0-29586 GCA_014080715.1 Scenedesmus sp. NREL 46B-D3 | reverse complement strand
TCCACTGGTCCTGCTGCTGCGGTGGCTTCCGCCACTTAAGTCAGCTATGCAACTGCCTACTACCTGCACTACATCTGCCACCGGCTGTACGTCCAGCAGCGCTGCTGCTCGTGGCAGCAGGTTCTTGCCGAATGTAGAGGAGGGTACAAGGATGTGGCTGTAGCTTTGGGCCTGCTGCAGTGCTGCCAACAGCTGCGAATAGGGTTCTGCCAGCTGGTGCTCCAGGGGTGGTGTGTCAGCCACCAGAACCTGCAGCATTTGTGCAGATGCAACTGCAGCTGAGGCTGACGGGCAGAGCAGTGCACTGAATTCCTGCTGTGGATGCTTTGAACCATGAAGCTGGTGCAGATGCTGATGTACATTGAGCCAAAAGATGTAGAATACCAGTGCTGGACGGTGTCAGCTGCGTGACTGTCCTCCTTCAGTTGCTGCCTTGACACCAGTCACAGCCTTCACTGTCGCCCGCACTTGCCTTAAAAACCCCTGGGATCTTTGATGCCTGCTCTGCCACAGCCTGCACCCCACTGCCGCCTACAAGCGCTGTCACATCACCGCCCAGCTGCAAAGCTGCTGACACAGTGTTCAGCGTTGGGGTCGCAAGCTGGCCCGACTTGTGCTCCACCACTACAAGAGTGCTAACCTGCAGGTTCAAACATCGTCAACATCCGGCTTTCCCATCAAGCGGTCCACACGTGTTGCTGGCACAAGCAGCAGCAAGCAGCAGCAGGGTTGCTGACTGGACAGCTGAGATGGGCAGCCCGTACATAATGCTCAGCTCACCGAGCGAGCATAGCTCCCGTAAAAAAGCGAAATGTTGTTTGCTGTAGGCCCGCCGATCTGCTTGCAAGCTGCATCTGAACTGACGTGCACGGCAGTTGTGACTTGCGAGCGATGTCTGGCTCAGGGCAACGTTGATCTTCAGCACTTGCAGTGATAACTACATTAAGCACCAGACGTAAGTACGGCGGTAGGGACAATACTGCTTGAAACTTTGGAAAGTGCGAAGACCTACACCGCATGGCGTAGCGTTATGGCATGCCTGCCTGTGGAACAGTGACCTTCGCCATGATGCAGCACAATGATTTGCTGTTATGGGATGCCGGGGGGTCTGCTAGCTTTGATCGTTTGTCATTGCTCGTCTGTAGTCGATCAGTACAGCAGCAGGAACCGACCAACAGTGGCTTGATTTACCCTACTTTTGGTTGATCGCAAATTTTGAGTATAGTTAAGGACGCCAGACTCGCAGATCGTCGATAGTTGGCTTGCAGCATGATTTACAGTGACTGGCTACCACCCAAGGTGGTGGAAGAGGCCAAGCAGAAGGAGAAGCAGCGGTTTGCAGCTGCTGTGGCTGCCTTCAAGCAGGCTGCAACAGTTGCACAAACAGAGGCGGCAAGTGGGAACCCAAATGCTTATGCAGCAGTGCTGGGGCAGCTGATGGATGACATCAAGATGTGAGCAGCATCTGCCGAATGCATGCAGCATGCATGCATGTGGGGACGGCAGGATGAAGAACACTGCTGCTGCATGGGCAGCGGCACATGCTTGACCAGCTATGCCCCTTTCTTGCAAAGTGGTGGTGAGTTGTACTGCCATCACCTGAGGCAGCGGCATTACTTGATGAGCTGCATCACGTGATGACGAGGACGGCATTACATAATTTGACACCCAGTTTCCATCTGCACATTGGTGGTCTGCGGTCACTCGTAGTTGGTTGGGCCTGCGGCAATAGCCAGGGTGTTGCCTTGTTTGTAGTGTGTCACGCTGGCTGTAGGACAAGGATAACGCTGGCAATGCACCACTGTGCATGCTGTGCATCCAACGCAACTGGCCTGCAGACAGCATGGTACGCGGAGCATATGCCACGGCTTCATACGCTTAGCAGGCAATGTGACAGCAGGGTCTGCTGCTGCTGCTGCTGCTGCTGCTGCTGCTGCTGCTGCTGCAGGCTTGTGTCCACCAAGACCCTGTTTGCTCCCGCCTCAATTCGCACACTGGTGTACACACTGTACGATGTGGTGCTGGCAACAGCAGCAGATATCGAGGTGCAGGTGCGTTGAGGCGCATGGCAGCCGTGTGGCGTGAGCTGCTGTGCAGTCCCGTTGTGGGTGGCGCATATGCTTCTGCAGCGAGCAAGGGACCGCAGCAGCGGATGAGGCTGTCGGTTGGTAGGCGCACATGCTTAGCAGCAGCCGCAGCACCGGCGAAGGATGCAGCAGCTGCACTGGCGATAAGCAGCACATTGCAAATGCTGCAGCCTGGCGTGTGGCGGCCAATCAGCCATGCATGATCAGCATGGACACCGAGTGCCCAGGTCAGCTGCAGCGAGACTTCGGCGCATGTGCCGGGCCTTGCAGTTGCCTTGTTGCCAGCAGAGACGGCTGTGTGCCCGTCTGTCATGGCTTGCCGCGTGGCGTGTGCACCTGCCTACTGCCTGCCTTTTAACATTTATCACTGGCCTCTCTGGCTGCTGCTGGTGGCGCTGCTGGCCGCTGCTGCTGCAGGTGCGGGCTGGGGAGCTGCTTAACCATGTGCTGCGGCACCACCGCCACTCGCAGCACCTGGCGCTGCAGCTGCCTTGGAGGCCGCTGTATGACATGCTGCGGGCCCTGTACGACTCAGCAGCACCACAGGTCAAGGGTGAGCAGGCTGCTGGCCAGTGCGACAACGGCTTGTTGGGTTGGGCAGGGACGCAGCAGCTGCAATGAAGCAAGGCAGCGGTATTGACGGGCTACTTGGTATTATGGGAGCCACACCGTAGCAGCTGCAGCAGCGGTGCGGTGTTGGCAAGGTGTGTGGCCCAGCAGCTTGCAACCGGCGCAGCAGCGTTGCGGCTAAGCTCTGCATACGCTGCCACGGCCCAAGTACGGCAGGTCAGATGTGCAGCTGCCATCTCTTGCCCCATCAGCGGACCGTCGCTTGTCTTGTTGTTCTGCCTCGCCCTGTTTTCCTGGCCCTCACGTCTGTCTGTGTTGCTTGCAGGAACGTTCCTGGAGCACGTGCAGCAGAGCACGCTCTTTGCACTCGTGGCGCGCGCGCGCCGCTTCTTCACCCCAGGCGCTGCAGCAGATATCTGGGCGCTGCTGCGGCCAGACCTGGTGTTTGGCGACCCTATGGGCACTCGAACGCACTTGGCGCTGGGCTGGCTGGTGCTGTTCTTTCCCACAAAGCAGATTCCTGCGAGCCAGCCCGGGCAGGCGCAGGCGTGGGTGGGGGAGTGGCTGGCTGTGTGGGGCCGGCTGGTGAACTGCAGCTACTGGGCCAGCCACTGGATGTACTTGCTAGCGCGTGCAGTGAAGGACGACTGGAAGGGTGAGCAGTGCGTGGCAAGTTTGTGACTGTTACGAGGGTGCGTCAATGTACTCACACGTCATGTCAGTTGGTGGTGTACAGCATGTGAGGCGCACTGTAGGAGCCTGGATGTGCTGTGCGGCGCGAACGCGCATGTTGTGCAGTGGCGAGCAGCACAGGCGTGTGCTCCGTGGCGTGGCTGGGTGGCTGGTTGCAGGAAGGCTTGCTGTTTAAAGTAACCAACTCGTATGCGCCACAGTGGCATGCTGCCCAAGCACCAGCACTGTACACATACCTCAGCATTTGCTCTTACCCATTTGCTCACGTTGTGTTAAAGGCTATGTGGTCGCCCCTGCCATCTGCTTGTTCCCCTCTACTTCGCCTGGTGTCCTGCAGGCGTCGTTGACTGGGCCCCCTACGTCCCGGAGCTGTACACGCACATGCTGGCGTGCTTCAAGGTGCCCGTGGGCACCGCCACAGCAGGCTGCCCCTCCACCATCTCAGCACCCCACAGGGCGACGCAGCTGTTTGGCACGAAGCTCGACCAAGTTGACGACCAGCCCAAGAGCGCTGCAAAGCTGGCAGTCCACCTGCTGAAGCAACCCCAGCAGCAGCAGCAGCAGCAGCAGCAGCAGCAGCAGCAGCAGGAGGAAGGGTCTGATGCAGCCGCGACGGCAGCAGTAGCGACAGCTGCAAGCCTCGAAGGGGCGCTGTCGCTGGGGCTGAGTCCCGTAGGCAGCAGCAGCGGCGTGTCAGTCCAAGGTATCCTGCACAGCAGGCAGTGCTCAGCAGCAGATGATGATAGCCTGGCGACAGCACTCGCTGGCGAGCGGCAGCAGCAGCAGGAGGGTGCGGCGGCTGGTGATGGTGTGCCGATGTCTGCTGCTGTGGGTGCTGCCGCTGATGCGCTGGACAGCTTGGTGCAGCTGCTGGAGCAGTACTGCCACCCCTCCAACACGGGCCCTTGGTCCGGGGACCTGGCCGTGTTCCTGCGGCATGGCGTGCATTACTTCATGAAGGTGGGTGCGCAGGCGGGTGTGTTAATGCACATCTCCATGCTGGCCGCCCCGCCGTTCACGGCTGCCTTGCAGCAGTAGGTGTGCTTGTTAGCACCGGGCTGTTGATCGCCCTGGCCGCAGCTCTCGGCACACTAGCGCTGCCTCAGGCACGGGTTTGCGGCCGTGTGCCAGGTGCAGACACGGCGAAGCTCTGACGTCACTGTTGCCGTGTGTCAGATTCCTTACCCCCTATTGAAAGCATTTTGTTCCACTGCTGCCGCACATGCTGTGGGCGCTGCTTGTTTGCCACGCTGCAGGTGCTGGGGCGGCAGTGCGGCAGCGCTGGCTGGCCTGGGGAGCAGGTCATCGTGGCAGCAGCCGCACGCCGCTACGTGCGCGCTGCAGTGAAGCTGGCCGCGCGGGGCCAGTTCAGCAAGCGAGACTGTGAGTGCAAGACGTGCTGTGAAGGCATGTTGGTTTGCTGCTCTGCAAACCAGCTGTGTGGGACATTGAGGGAATTGCACAGGCAGCCTCGATCGCATTGCTCTGTTCTTCCAGGCAGCGTGCATCACTGCTGGCTGTGAAGTTTGCAGTGCTGCTGCGTGCGCTGCTCTGCCATGCACGGCTTTCGCCTGGCTCATCTTGCTGCCTCGCTCTGCCGCACGTGCTGCACCCCTTCCCTGCTGCAGCCCTCGTGTCTGCCAGCTGCAAGGCGCTGTGCCACCTGTCGTACGTGTGGCCAGGGGCCGTGCTGCCGCTGGTGCTGGGGCGCTTCCAGTCGGCGCTTGCCACGGCCACCGCCATGCACCAGCTGCCCGCCAGCATCAGCGCGCTGGCGCTGTGCGTGCGGCCGCTGCTGCTGGCGGGCTGGCGCACAACAGAGGAGAGCACGCAGCAGGTGCGGCGCGGGCATTGCCCGCATGATGTGTACTGCAGGCTTGTTGCGGGTTGTTTGGCACGCTGCTGTGACGCATTTGTGCAGGTCTGTGCTGCCGCATGATTGTGCTGATGCCAGCAGCTTGACGGTTGTGTGCATGGTGTATTGCGGTGCTGGCACTAGCTGTTACCTTGCTTGTTCGAAGCTTGCTGGAGATGCAACCCGCCGCCTCACCGCGCTGGCAACATCACCCTCACACATTGCCAAACGCTGGCAGGTCATTGCTGAGGCCATGATGGCAGTGCTGCCCGGCATCGACGCGAACGACGAAGCCAAGACGGCAGCCGTCTTCCAGTTCTATACGGCAGTGCTGTCGTCCATCCCTGCGCTGCACGGAGCAGCGGAGGAGGAAGACGCAGGGCCGGTGTATGGCAGCGCAGAGGGGGGCTGCAGCATGGAGGGGGTGGAACTTGGCACGGCAGGCGGTGCGGCAAGTGGTGGCAACGGCAACGGCAGCAACGGCACGGGTGCAGCAGTGTACAGGCTGCCGCTGTACCTGGACGACTGGGTGGACCAGGTGTGTGTGCGCGGTTGTTGCGCCAGCTGTGGTGATGCAGTGTGTATGCTAGCATGCCTGTTTGCGATTACGATTCACATCTGCATGTGGACAGGTGCAGCGCTATCGACATCGACATCCTCAAAGTGTTGTGCTGACAGTAGGAGGGCCACCCCCCCCCAAGCTCTCGTAATGTTATCAGTTGCCATCTTGTCATCATCTTGCTTGTGCCTGTAGTAATGCGTATTTGAGCCGCGCACGGTTGACGCGTGCTGGCTGCTGTGCTGGGGCGTGTTCTTCATCAGGTGATGGAGCGTCTGTTCACGCTGCTGGGCAACCTCGACACCGGCCCCAGCCACAGGGGCACCGACCAGCAGGCCAAGCCGGAGCTGCTGCTGCAGAGCACCCACCTGGGCAAGGTACGGCAACGTTTGTCCAACACAGCAGCAGCGCAGTGCAGCGCAGGGCTTGGTTTGTATTTGGGTTGTGCAGGTGCATTTGGGTTGTGCAGGTGCATGGATCTTTTGTTCTATTTCTTCCACTGTTCAGGACTCTACCCGTGGTGCTGTGTGCAGATGTTGTTGGTGCTGCACATCACTTGATGGCTGGGCTGTCAATTGGGCTGAAAACATGGCAAGGCAAATGTATTTTCCGGGCTCTTGTGTGCACAGCGGGGTTGGAACCCGCGCCTGAACGACTAGTCGGCCCCCATTGTGACTTGCATTGTCAGCTGCGGTGGTCCTTCACTTGCTCGACTGCCTCTTGTTGTGGTCACCTGCCGCTGCGCGTGCTTTCCTGCAGGACACCATGTACCACAGCTTCTTCCAGCACCTGCTGCTGAGGCTGCCGTCCCGCCTGGCTGACCATGTGGTCGGCCTGCTGGGGCAGTTTGCAATAGGTGGGTGAAAGCCTCGCTGCCTCTGATGTGCAGGCTGCAGCGGCGGCGCTGCACGGTTGGGCTGTCGCTCTCAATCTTCTCCGTGTGTCACTGCATCACCTGCTTATGTGTGTTGTTGGCTGCGTCACAAGCGGACACTTGCGCAAGCCCCACTCTGAGGGTGTGCGCGCATTGTGCATTGTGTTGGGCACGACTGGCATCGTCTGATCATCTTTTATTTCTGCTGCTGTTGTTGTCTCTTGCGTTGTGATGCGCAGAGCGTGCGCTGCCGACCGTTGCGCTGGAGGCCAGCAGCATGTTCAGGTCGGCCAGCATTGCGCGGCCGGCTGCAGCTGTGGAGCTCATTCTGAAGCCGCTGGTGGCACGGATACGCGCACAGCTGCCAGAGACGGGTGCGGCCAGCTACAGTTTGTTGCTGCCTCCAGGCTGTGGTTCTGCTGCTGCTGTTTACTGCTTGCTGTGTGAACTGCATGCGAATCGATGTCGTGGCGCAGCGTATGTGCGAAACTGTCCTGTATCCTACAGGCATGCTCGTCTGTTGCGCGACGTCCTACAATGTAATCGCTGAGTCAGGCTGAGTCGTACTGTTGTCCCGGCGCTGCCGCCACCACACGACCTGCCGCTTCATGTGGCCGGCCGCAGGCTCCCGCAGCCTGTCTCGCGCCACGGAGGACAGCCTGACGTGGTCGCTGGTGCTGCTGGGCAGCAGCGTGGGTGGGCTGCCGCCGGACGTGCTCGCGCCGCTGGTGCCCCGCCTGGAGACGCTGGTGGATGACGCGCTCAGGGTGAGCCGCCACTGGCACAGCAAGCCGCTGCGCCTCGGTTCGTGCTGCCTACGCGTGCTTTATGATGTCATTCGACAAGTTGGCCCGGCAGAGCTGCGGCTGCTGGTGCAGATGGGAGCAGCACGTGTTTGTTGGTTGCTACTGCATCCAGGTTGCCTGCCTGTCGGCTTGGCAGAGCTCTCCTGTGGCTCTCTTGTGCTGACCCACGGCTGCTGCACCGCTGCGCTGGCCACCCCCCACCTTCCCGTGCCGCGCTGCAGCTGCCTTCGCGCGTCGCACACAACTGGGCCAGCATGGTGCTGTCTTCGCTGCTGGGCGTGCTGAGCTGCTGGTGCGTGCCGGACAGAGCCTGGCCGCAGCAGGGCGGCTTGCTGCTGCCAAACGGCCTGCAGCTGTGGGTGGATCGGCAGGGCGTGGGCTGGAGCCCTCCCAGGTGAGTGGCGCAGGGTGGAATGCCAGGCGGGTGGGAGTCCCAGGATTGAGCGGCGCTGGCAGCTGGGTGGATGCAGCGCTCCGCGTTGCACTAGATGTGATGGCTGCTGTTGAGCTGTCTGCGCTGCATGTGGCTCCTGGAAACGCTTCCGCGTGCGGCACGCCTGGGCTGTCCTTGCTGCCTGTCGCCGTGCGCAGGGCGCTGTGTCTCCTTCCAGCTGTGACTGCTGCTGCCCGTCTGCTGCCATGCATCGCGCCAGGTGGGCGCTGCCGTCAGAGGAGCATGCAGCCACCGCAGCGCGCCTGGCTGAGAAGTACCTGGAGGAAGGCGCACAGCAGCTGACGCAGCTCTGCAGCAGCAGCAGGAGCGCTGGCGCCGGGCCTGCGGCAGCTGCAGCCACGTCAGATGCAGCAGCAGCAGCAGCAGCCGGTGGCAGCGCACCTGATCAGGCTGGCTCGGTTGCGTTCAAGACGCAGTGCAGGGGGCTGCTCGCGTCCATGGCTGCCGTGGTGATCGGCCTGATGAGCAGGCTGCGCGACTTTGAGGGGTTCGTGGCACCCTCGGCAGCAGATGAGGCGGCAGCAGCTGCAGCGGCAGCAGCAGCAGCAGCAGCCACAGGCAGCACAGACGATGCTGAGCTGGCTGCTGCTGCAGCAGGTGTGCTGCAGGTTGTGGGCGGCTGCGCGAGTCCGATTGGTCGGCCGGGCGTGCGCAACCGCGTTGCTGCTGCACTGACTGTGGCGATACGGCACCTCCGGGGAGGGGACCGGGAGCTGTTGGAGCAAGCCAGCTACACCTCGCTGCTGCTGATGTCGCCTGGCATGCTGGAACAGGCGGTGGGCGGGCAGGGCCGGGCGGGTGGCAAGGATGACGGTGCAATCACCGACGAACCTTCCGCAGCGACGGCGTACCTGCTGGCGTGGGGCAGCAGCAGCAGCAGCAGCAGCAGCGAGGATGCAGCGGCTGGGGTAACGGGTGATGATGCAGCAGATGGAGCCGCAAACGGCTTTGTGGGGCAGCTGATGAGGGAGGAGGCTCGCGTGCATCGGGAGGCAGCGTCAGCACGCGCCGCAGCAGCAGCGGGCACTGAGGACGAGGCCGCAGAGCACAGCAGCAGGCCGGCTGCAGGCAGCTGGGGCAGCGACTGGCGCTGGCGGCGCCGCACCTCCCCCATGACGGTGATGGACCGCCTGCGCCGCATGCTGCTGTGGAGGTGCGCGCAGGCGGCTGCCAAGGCCGCGCCGCCGGCCCTGCCGGGCTGCAAGCCCGTGTCACCCGGTGAAGCTGCCGCTGGCTCTGCCACGCCCGCCGGCGCGGTGCGGCTGCAGCAGCTGCCGCAGGAGTACGTGGCGCTGTTCCAGGAGCTGCTGGTGCTGTCCATGCAGCCCAACGCGGGCGTGCGGGGGTCTGCGGTGCCGACCCTGCTCGCGTGCGTGAAGCGCTTCCCGTGCCTGGTCGAGCTGCTCGTGCCTGAGGTGCTGGCTGCGCTGGCGGGCGTGCCTGGGCCGGTGCTCGGGTGCGCTGCTGGCAAGGCAGCAGGCCTTGGAGGGTCATCACTGCCTGCAGCAGCAGCAGCAGCAGGGACAGGCGGCGGCACTGGCGCAAGCGGGCAGGCGGTGCAACTGCCGCAGCAGGAGTTGCTGGAGAGGTTCTACAGTGTGGTGCTGCTGGATGCCATGAAGCACCAGCAGGTGGATGCGTCAGCAGCAGCAGCAGCAGCTGGTGGCAGTGAGGATGCAGCAGCAGCAGGCGGCGGTGGCGCGCAGCCGGCAGCAGCAGCGGCGGCAGCCATGCTGGCAGCAGCAGCGAAGGCAGCCACAGCTCCTGCTGGCGGTGGTGCGAGCGCTGCTGGCGGCGGCGATGACAGCGCAGCCGCCGCAGCCAAAGCCGCCGCTGCTGCTGCGCTTGCAGCTGCAGGTACTGGCCGCAGCAGCGTGGCGCAGGAGAGTGCGAACGACGGCCGGGTCGCTGGCGCATGCACTGTGCTGACTGGCTGCCTGGAGGCCTGGCGCGTCATCTTCAGGGACGGCCTGGCCTTCAGGGGCTTCCTGTATGCGCTGATGGCGTCACGCTGCCACACCAGCAACACGTGCCTGAAGAGCATCCAGATGCTGATGATGCAGGTGGGCGCAGACCGCAGGCCACAGCAGGATGAGCGCGCCAGCTGCCTGCAGGGGGATCCGTCGGCTGGTCTGACGATCAGCGCAGCATCAGGGATGTGACGATTGATCTCTCTGCTGCTTCAATGCTGCTTTACATCTGCTGCGGAGAGCAGCCAAGGTCTGTTGATCAGCTGCAGGGCTCATTTTGGGCTCGGGATGCTGCTGCCACACGCCTTTTGTGCTGCCGCTGCTGCGCTCCTCATCACTGCTGCTGCTGCTGCTGCTGCTGCTGCCAGGTCATCTCCCGCTTCAAGCTGCCTCCGCTGCTGGCGGTTGATGGGTTGGAGTTTGGCCAGCTGCAGACGTCACTCATGGCCCTGGCCGACCCAGGTGCGCGGCGGTTAAGGGTCGTGAATGTTTGTTACAGGTGCAAGGCAGGGTCCAGGGTTGTGGCCTGCCCATCCTGCTGCTGCCCCTCAGTCACAGCCTGCTTTCCTGCTTGGTCTGCTGCAGCCGCAGACTCACCAGCAGCACTCACTGTTTTGCAGCAGCACCGGGTGTATGCTGTGTCGCCAATATGAATCTTATACAATGCGCTATTGTCAGTGTAGCCATCCACAGCTTGGTTGGCACAGTGGGTCCCTCAACAGGCTGCCAGGTTGGGTGGACGGAATGTGAGGTCAGACAGAACGCGCAGCCCTGGCGGATGGATGAGGAAGGAGTTCTCCATGCATACTCCTGCCACCCATGTTCCTGCACGCCACCCCTCCAGCCCCCAGCCCCTCACGCACGTCCGCCACCCAGCACCACATACCCACACACGCGCGCCATGCCGCATGCTGCCAGGTGCGCGGGTGACGTGGCGGTACTCGCTGCTGTCCAACATGGTCATCATGTTTGCGGCGCCGCCGGCTGCGGCCGCCTCATCGGTGCCGCTGCTGCGGCACTGCCTGGCGCTGCTGCGCAGCGACATGCTGCTGCTGCGCCAGGTCGGCGGCAGCGGGCTGTGGCTGCTGATGGCGCAGATGGCGGCGGGGCGCGCCGCAGGCAACCCCGCGCTGCTGGCTGAGCTCAAGCAGGTGAGGCTGCACTGGGTGTGGGGAGGCCAGGCTGAGGGCATGCATTTGAGGTGGTAAGTTGCCTGGCTGTGCAGGCAGAGCTGAAGCAGCTTGGTTAGGAGTCTGCATAGCTAGGGCAGGTGTACGATGGGCATGTCGAGGACGGTCTGTCCTGCCTTAGGTGAACAGGCTGAGGGGCGGAAAATGTTATGCGTGACTTGCTGGTGCTGCATGCAAATGTGCGTCAGCGCAGACAGCATCACTACTTGCTGCAGGCGGCGTCAGCAGCACCTGGCATCGGCAAGCACCCTGCTCATGCACCTGGTGCTGCTGGGTGATGCCACTCCCATCCTCAGCAAACATAAGCATTGTCTCTGGCTGCTTTGCCCTCTTGATGCTTCGTCTCCCCAGTGCCTCAGTTGCAGCTGCTATCTTCCAGCTATATCAGGCTGGCTCGACTGCCCTCGCTATGTCTTGTCTCGACAAGAATTGTTGCCCCTGATCTGTTTGCTGTGCAGGCTCTGTCAGCGCCCGGCCTGGACGAGCAGCTGCTATCATCTGTATGCTCTTATCAAATCTGCATATAACCATGTATCTTTATCAAGTTTATTATCGAGTGTTGTCAAGTGCAGTTGTCCCTGATCTGTCCTGCAGGCTCTGTCGGCGCCGGGCGTGGGCGAGCAGCTGATGAGGCTGCTGGTGCTGGACCATGCCAAGCTAGACGCGGCAGAGGCGGCCAAGGGCGCGCGCGGCAACGGCGGCGGCCTGGGCGGCACAAGCGGCATGCTGTCGGGCCTGCTGGGCATGACGGCCGAGGAGGTGCTGGCTGCCATGGTGGCCGCGGCGGTCGAAAAGTGCGTCGTCGGCGCGAGCGTGGCTGCTGCCTGCGGTTTGCCAAGCCATGATGGTGCAGCGGCAGGTGCTGCTGCGGAAGCTTTTCATGTTTGTAGTTTTGTTGCAAGAAGCGTCCGCACAGGAGGCGCCACGCCACCTCGTCATCAAGCCAGCTATTTTAATCGTGGCTCTGTGTGTGCTGTTGCACTGTTGCATCCCCCGCCACTGTTCAAGCAGCAGGTCGAGACTCGCCCTCATCGCACACCAGTCGTTGCACCCCTGCTGGCGCTGACGCACCCGCCGCCGTGTGCTGCGCCCGCCTGCTGCTGCAGGTGCGACCGCTGGCCAGCCGAGGGAGGCCGCCCGACCGCCACCACGGACGGCCTGTTTGAGGTGGCGCACGCACGCCTGGTGCGCCTGATGGCGCTGCTGTGCCCCGCAGAGCTCTCCGCGGCGCTGCGGGAGCCGCTGGCCAGCCGCCTGGCCGCGTACCCGACACCCAGCGGGCCCCAGGAGAAGGCCGAGGTCGCAGCAGCGGCTGAGACGCTGGCAGGGCTGCTGGCCGCGGCAGCGCCCGCTGCCGCTGCTGCTTCTGGCGGGGGTGGTGCTGGTGGTGGTGGTGCTGGCTGGGCTGCGTCGCTGCTGCGGGAGGCGCTTGCCGGCTCGAGTCTGGAGATGTCGGACGCCTGGAGTGCTGCCTTGTGGTGAGCTGCTGCTGCTGCTGCTGCTGCTGCTGCTGCTGCTGCTGCTGCTGCTGCTGCTGCTGCTTTATACAACAATGGTTGGCTTGCAGTCGCGCAAGTGTCGGCCTGCGGGGCTGATGGTGTGGTTGTGGTGACGGTCTGCGGTTGCTATGCAGCAAGCAACATCACATCCTGCTGTGCTGGCTTTGTCGCAGGAGGTCCTGTGTGCACGCGTCTCGCGGCCAACCAAGGAGGCCGATGCAGCGCCTGTCCACTGAGCATGCCTTGGACCCATAGCTGACGTTCACCTGCCGCTTTGTCTGCTGCGCGGTGTCGGTGCAGGTACATTCTGGACCACCTGATACCAGCTGTGATGGAGCAGCAGCAGCAGCAGCAGGGCAGCAGCGGCAGCGGCAACAGCAGCAATGGCGGGGCAGTCGTTGTCCAGAACGCTATGGAGGAAGAGGGCGTTGAGACTCTTGATGCATCCGGTGGCTCTGCCGCGTCACCTGCTGCTGTCGTGTTGCAGCAGGTCGTGTCAGCTGTCATGTCAGCCGTGCAAGGGTCGGCAGCAGCATATGGTGCAGGTGATGCAGCAGCAGCAGCCGCTGCAGCTGTTACAGGGGTGCAGGGTTCTGGTGCTTCCGCGCCAGGGGCTCTGCCGAGCGACCTGAAACGCCTCAAGTATCTGATCCACTGCCTGCCCGCGATCAGGAGGCAGGGCACTCTTGGCAATGCCTATGCCAGCAGCATCCTGGCACCACCAACAGCAAGCAACCTGGAGCCTGATGCAGCTACAGCGCATGGCAGGAGCCAGGCGGCCGTGGCAGCAGCAGCAGCAGCAGCAGCGCAGGTCAGGACGGCGCCTGGCCTGATCGAGGCGGTGCCAGCAGCAGTGGCGGCAGCAGGTGCAGGGGCTGGGGCTCAGCGGCGGCTGCCCAAGCCCTGCAGGGTGTTCCTTGCAGCCCTGATGCAGGAAGTCAGCAGCCTTGTTGAATTGGAGCAGCCGACGGCAATCAGGGAGTGCCTCGGCTCCCTGCTGGGCGATCTTGCAGGGCTGTTTGCAGCACCAGCAGCACTCATGCTGCCCGCTACAGCAGCTGTAGATGCTGGTGGTGGTGCACGAGGCGATTGTGGCAGCGGCGGGGGCGCTGCCAGTGGCTGCAGCAGCCCAGTTGAGATTGAGGTGCCGGCGGCAGCTGCTGGACAGGAGGGTGGTGGCGAGGTGCTGCTGCTGGACAGCAGTGTGTCAGGGCTCAGGGCGCAGGCTGCGCTGCTGCTGCAGCAGGCTGTGCAGCGCTTTGCGGTGCATGCGGCTCAGCTGGAGCTGTTGAAGAACAGCGGTGCTGGCGGCGGCGGCGGCGGCGGCGGCGGCAACTTTGTTGCCAGCGGCAGCAGCGACAACCTGCAGCAGCAGCGTGCGAGCGACAACAGCGATGACGCGGTCATGGTGGACGCTGCTGATGCGGCAGCTGGCGGGAGCGGCGGTGCAGCGGCTCAGCAGCAGTGCGGCAGCAGCAGCGGCAATGGCAGCACGCCGGGGGCCCTGGCAAGCGCTGACGGACTGACGCAGTCGCTGACGCACTGCGGCGTGGGCCTGCAGATGCTGATCGCTGCCATTGAGAGCGGCGAGACGGGCTCGCTGCGGCCGCTGCTTGCGGCCATGCTGCCCGGCGTGCTGCAGCTGCAGGAGCTGTCCGGCCCCGGCCTGCAGCAGCTGTCGGGCGAAGCCAAGGCCGCGTTCGTGCTGTACAAGTACGTGCCGTTTGACGGGCTGCACGTGGGGGGCGTGGCGGGGGCGGTCCTGGGCGCGGGCGGCAGCGAGGCGTGGAGCAGCAGGGCTGCCGCGATGGTGTTCCTGCAGGTCTTCTGGTTCAGGCACTGCTACCAGCTGGCCGCGACTGACATGGAGCAGCTGCAGGTGAGGCTGCGCGTGCGCGTCTGCGTCTTTGGCGTCAAGGTGCAGCAGCACCTCGTCACAAGCTGCTGCAATGAGAGTGCTCTGGTGCGGGATGCGCTCGTCCGGTTGGCTGTTGGCTGGTGGGCTGATGTAGGTTGGTGTGGGTGATTGTCAAACCAGCGCAGCAGTGAGGTGCGTGATGTGCTCTGCTAAAGGCCACCCCTCGTAGTGCGCCGTGGTGTACACACCTGCCAGCAAGGTCGTACAATGTTGACCTGTGGGCCTGTACCGTTGCTGCTGCTGCTGCCGCTGCTGCTGCTGCCGCTGCTGCTGCAGGCCTTTGTGGTGGGCCGGCTGCAGGACAGCAAGGTGGAGGTGCGTGGCCTGGCGGCAGCGACGCTGTCGGGCATCATCAAGGCCCTGCCGGCACACGAGATGGACGCGCTGCGCCACACGATGCTGGCCAGCGTGCGCCGCCTGTTTGCCACGCCCTCAGCGACGCGCCGCAAGCGCAGCAGCACGCCAGCCAGCAGGCCCTCAGACAGCGGCGTGCCAGCCGTGGCGGCGGCAGCAGCAGCCGCGGAGGTGTCGCTGGATGCGGCAGGTGCGGCGGCGTTTGCGCAGCAGCAGGGCGCCGTGTTCCTGGCCGAGGCGCAGGCCGTGGTGCAGGGCCTGAAGGCCTTTGTGCTGAGCAGCCCGTACGACGTGCCCGCCTGGATGCCGGAGGTGCTCATGGCGCTGGTGGCCGCCGCCAACAGCAGGAACCCGCTGGTGAGAACAGTTGTGCCGTTGACGCGACTGCCAGATGGGTGGACCTGCTTGTGTTTGTTAAAGATCAAAAGGGTGCCGAGCTTTCGAGGCAGGCATGCATGTATGGGCGTCAGCGTGGCAGCCATCCTGGCAGCAGCATGCAGTTTGGTTGCGCGGAGGCAGTCCTGCTCAGGGCGGGGTGAGCGGTGCACAACCTGCCGCTGTGTTGCGCGCAATGTGCACAGCCGGCTGCCAGTCCAACATCATTCTCGCTACCTGGCACTCAACTCCTGCCGCTGCTGCCGCTGCCGCTGCCGCTGCTGCTGCCTGGTGTGTGTGCGCTCGTGCCTGCAGGTGCGCCGCGATGCCAGCAAGAGCCTGTCGGAGTTCAAGCGCACACACGAGGAGGATGCACTGGAGCAGCTGCGGGGCATGCTAGGCGAGGAGCAGTGGGAGGCCATGACGCAGGTCACCAGCAGCGCCAGCTACTTTGTGTGACACCAGGCAGCGCTGCGATGTGAACTTCGCACATTCGTGCTTGAGGCCTACACGGCATGGCTGAGTGTTCAAATCTGGATTGTGTGTGTAAACAGAACCAGGTGCGGAGTAAAACCTGTGGCTGTATTTTGTGGTAGGACGGGCCATGCAGCTCGGTAGGACAGGCCATGCAGGTCGATACGTGTTGTTCTTGCTGTGTTTGCTCTGGGCGCTTTTTTCCGGGTCAATTGTTGCTGCCTGCAAGGGCAGGGGGTACGTAAGTGTTTGCAAGCCTGTTGGATGTTGATGACAATGCACATGCATTTACTTCTCATGTCTGCGTCTGCTGCCAGCGGTCGTGCAAAATTTGCTCGAGGAACAGTTGTGTGCCGCACACTGAAGTTCAGCGCTGCAGATGTGTGCAGCCTGAGCAATCAGCCAGTTGCCATGGCCTCTGAATAATGAGATGCGCTTATTGTTTTGTTGACTTGCGTGAATTCATGTTGCCGATGCCCGATGGTCATTCAAGACACTCTGTTGTTTGGAGTGACGACCTTGGCGTCCATTGTGTGCCGTTGTGGTCAGGGACGAGTAACAAACTCTATGGGTCACAGCTACTAAGAGCTTGGAGTGGCACCACCAGCAGGTTTCACGAGTGCCACACGCTGCGTTGCTTGTTCTGCGTCACTGTGGGGTAGTAATTTGTTCTGTTGTGTTCAGTATACAGGTATCCTTCGTCCTGTATCCTTCGTAGCAAAGCATGGCCTCCTAAAACCACCGGTAACCTGATAGGACGTATATTTGAGGACTTCTTCGACTGCAACGGTGAACATTCACATCGCTTACAAAGTGCACGTCTTGCATGCGCGACTACTGGTAGGAGCAGCAACCTCGGAGGCTGCGCCGCAGGTTTGCCCCCTGTTTCCCCGCGTTTTCCCCCACTGCCAGCTGAATTTTTACCTAGAACTCACCGGGTACTTCCGGCTGGGGAAACGCGGTTAAACAGGGGAATGTTGTAGCTTTTTCACGGCGCCGTGCAGGTGGTTTCTATTTGACTCCTGCAGTCAGCCCGCCGAAATGCTTGAAAACGCTTGCAAGGGGTTTATGTTCAATAGTGATAGGTATTAACTTGCAATCGGCAGCCAACGCGCCTTTCTGTTCATGGGTGTCGTGATGAAGCATATGCGAATGCGCATTCGCCTGCAGCACGACAAATGCCGCACCTGTCTGCCGCGAAACAGCAACGCACACATCTTACACTTAATTAACACCTTATAGTATTCGATGTGGACTTTAGCATTGCCAGCCATGTACAGTCGTTGCTTGAACAACAGCAACGGCAACATGCTGCTGCTGCTGCTGCTGCTGCTGCTGCTGCTGCTGCTGCTGCTGCTGCAGACAGCAGTGATGTTCAGGATTTCGCCCCAGGCTTGTAATTGAACCCACGATACCTATACATATGTAGCTATTGATGATGCGTTGGGGCTGGGTAGCTGGGGCAAAAAAGCCCTGCATAGTGTGTAATCAGCAGAGGTCTTGCAGCCAGCAGTGTCAACTTGTTTGAGTGACACATGTACAGTACTGTCAACTTCATCGAGTGACACATGTACATTGCTGCTGCTGCCCATGAGCAGCTGTGATGCCAGGCTGTTCGTGCAAGCTATGCTCTACATATTGTGGTGCATTTCTGGAAGTGTAGCCGACTGGCCCAGGAACCTGGTGTAAGTGCATGGACCGAGGATTAGACCACTGGGGTTGTGTGCATACGCAAGGTGCTCACCAGAATAAGTCCTGCTGCTTTTGCTGCTGCTGCTGAACTGCTCTTACAGAAGGGCTCAAGCCATGAAACAAAGGCCATGTATAGATATGCAGCCTGCACCTGTTCCTTGCGGCAACGATCGATGGCATGCTGCTCAGCCAACAGCACACATTGTCAACATGGCATGTACACACCCTGCACATTGTCCCGTTGTCACACCCTGCACACATCTGACAATTTCCTCTTACAGGAAATGTTGGTGATACTATACAAAGCCCCTGTAATAGATTTGGCATGCATGTCCTCAGCACATCATCGTCATCATCATATTAACCATTCCAGCCATAGCATCAGCGCCATCGGCCCCGCCACAGTTGTGCTGTGCTGCTGACTAGCACAGCACATGCGGCTTGCTCTAAGGTGCAGCCACACATGCACAGTGCATGGCATCCTTCTAGTAGGGCACCCTTGGGCACCCATCGGTGATGATAAAGGCGGTGAGGTACACCATGTGACAAACAGTGAACCCCCGAACCTGTGACGTGAACGACATGGCAGCAGCTACACCCTCTCTCCATACAAGGTAACTTTTTTGTGCTGGTTTTCTTTCTGAAGGCTTGGGATGTGCGCGATACTTGCAAACATTCTGGAGCAGTGCTCCCTCCTCCTTCCATCCCAATAGGACAGGGCGCTGTGTCACAGGGTGTACAAGAGGCACGGGGCCAATGGCATTGATGCTATGGCTTGAATGGGTCATATGGTGATGACAACCCTCATGCAATAAGAAGTGCAGGTTTGGGCCGCCGTGAATGGGTAATAGGTTCGGGCTGCTGCTGCTGCTGCTGCTGCTGCTGCTGCTTGTTGGTGTGGCAGCTGCTTTTCAGCCATGTATGCCGTCACTGTATGTGCTTAGCACCGTCGCTTGTATGCACTGGTCATCACTAGTAGTATTGCTGGTGTGGCTGTTGGTGTGGCAGCTGCACTGGACAGACATCACCAGCATGCTGCGCAGTACACTGCGCATACGTACTGCTGGCGTGGCTGGGCACTGCAGGATGGCAGCAGCCCTGCATGCTGCTGCTGCTGGGCGTGGGTTGCCGCTTGTAACTGTAACACACCCCAGCAGCGACAGAGTACAGGTTTTTTCTTATAGAGAACACAATGAGTGGCAATTTGCAGTTTGTGGGCTTGTTGTGCGAAAAATCCCGTTGACTCCCCTTAACTCCTGTCACACCCCTTGTAGCGGAGGGGTAAACGGTGGAAGTTAGTGATTCTGCTTGCACAGCTGTGTTGTACGTGGTCTAAAGGGGCCAAATCAACATAGTGGAAAAATAAACTTCTGCTAACTCCCAACTTCCATAATTCTGGGCTCTCCCAGTAGATTTTACCTCCTGACTTCCTGCGGAAAGCCTCATTTCAGGAATTTAGGGAAAGTTAGTCATCATCATCATCATCATCATCATCATCATCATCATCATCATCATCATCATCATCATCATCATCATCATCATCATCATCATCATCATCATCATCATCATCATCATATTACCCATTCAAGCCATAGCATCAGCGCCATCGGCCCCACGCCCCACCGGGGCGGAAAGAGGAGGGAGCACTGCTCCAGAATGTTTGCATGCATTGCGCACATCCCAAGACTTGACAAGAAAAGCAGCAATAGACGGTGACACCATCCGACATCTTCCAGAACTGCCCCAAAAATCATCAGATACAAAACGCAACACCTTGATAGACGAATCAACCATGGACAAAACGCTGCGCAACTTTTCAGCGCAACCAGGCAGGGATCTGATCTCAGCAAAGATACTATCCCTCTGAGCAGAAGTAGCAGGGCAATTAAACATGAAGTGTGACAAAGACTCAACTTCTGCACCACAACAAGGACATCCTGAAGTGGAGTTGGCTCTGCGACCCCCAAACTGACTAGTACGCTCGTGTACACACAGACAACCCATACGAACACGCAAAAGCAATTCAATACCACGTGGAATTGCCACTGAACGCAAGTTTGGCCTAGGCCTCCTAAAACCAATAGCATCAACATGAGTGGGATGCACATGAGCCAGGGAAAGTTAGTGACACAAGCCAGGAAGTTAGTAGTTGCCAAGCCACTAGTGTTATATGACATCATTTCCAGGGCACAGGCTACTCTCACCACCGGCTGAATTGACGGCAAGTGCCCATGCGCAAAGCATGCGACGCAGTGGCACCGTGAAGACATTGCTGCTGATTAAAATTAATTATTGGCTATACTTGAAGATGGACATCCATCACCACCGTCATCATCATCATGTTACCAATCCAGTTGTAGCCATCAGCATGTACATGTTACAACTCCCCCAATCCGTGGCTGTTTGCACTGACTTCCTGCTTTTGCCTTACCACTAAATCCCACTCTTCCCCGGTTTCAACCCTGCCCACTGAAATAAACTCCCAACTTCCGCTGATTCAAATATTTCCCACCCTTTTTGCAATATGTTGGAAGTTAGTGGAAGCTTAGCACATAGACATCCCTCTGAGGCATGTAGAGCATTTCTGTCGTTTTACATTCACTAACTTCCATCATCTACCCCTCTGCTTCAAGGGGTGTGACAGGATCAAAGGGGAGTCAGAGCATCCTTTTGTGCGACATGCTGCGAAACCCATGCACCGACTAGAAGCACGGCATCCACACGAAATCACACTACAGTACTGTATAAACGTACAACAACGTCATCTGTGGCGCGCAGCTGGTTCTGTGCCGGCAGTAACGTGCTGGCCGTTTCTGCCACGCTAGAAACCGCAAGCCACACATGCATCCATGGCTGCGTGCAAGCTCCGCTAACGTGTGTTACACAACGCGCATGTAATAGATGTGCAACTACTAGTATACTGGTAGGAGATGTGCGACTACCAGTATACTGGTAGGAGCAGCAACCTCCGAGGCTGCGCCGCATGTGCCGTGCAGGTGGTTGCTGTTTGACTCCTGCAGACAGCCCGCCGTGATGCTTGTAAACGCTTGCGAGGAGTTTCTGCTGATTAGTAATAGGTATTACCCTGCATTCCGCAGCCAAGGCGTCGCCCTGCTCATGGGTGTCGTACTGAAGCACTCGCCTGCAGCACAACAAAGCGCCGCAGCTGTTGACTGCAGCACATATATCGTACACTTGATTACTTACTAAGTGTATTGAATTTAGACTTTGGCATTGCCAGCGATGCACAGTCGTTCCTTGAACAACAGCAACGGTGGCATGCTGCTGCTGTTGCTCAGCAGTACTAGTGCTGCTGCTGCTGCTGCTGCTGCTGCTGCTGCTGCTGCTGCTGCTGCTGCTGCTGCTGCTGCAGACAGCAGTGATGTTCGGGATTTGTCACCAGCTTGGTGTCGAACCCACAGTGCCTAAGTTGTAGCAAGCCGTGATGATATGTTGGGCCCCCCTTTTGCGGCAAAGAAGCCCTGCATAGTGTGTGATCAGCAGAGGTGCTGCCGCCAGCAGTGTCAACTTGATTGACACAGTGTTGGTGCTGCCCATGAGCAGCTGCGCTGCCAGGCTGGTCGGTCAAGCCATGCTATACATACACATAGGAGCCATTAAATCCGTTGTTTTACATACTGTGGTGCATCTCTGGAAGTGTAGTGGGCTGGCCCAGGAACCTGGTGTAAGTGCATGGACCAAGGGTTGACGACTAGGGTTGTGTGCATACGTAAGGTGCTCAGTGGAACTAGTCACTAGTCCCTGCAACTCATGTTCTCACTTTGGCGTGTGACCAGCTGGGTGAAGTCATGCCAACAGAAGCAACTGGCAGAGTGAGCTCAGCTGCGGTACACCACACATGGGTGGCTAAATGAGGCTGTCACACAGCCACTGCCTGCTGGTCTTTGAGTCTCACTCACACCCTATGCAGCCTTTCTCTGACCATGCCCCCAGCCGCCAACCAAGGCATGCTGGCAGCATCCTCTGCATGTTGTCTTTGAACGTTATAACTAGAGTGAACTTGGCTAAAAGACAGGTACAATGGCATTGCTTTGGTTCTTCTTTCGGCACTCGATATGCATCACAGCTCGAAGGTAATCATGGCGTCTTCATGCTTGGGAGATGAGGCAGTGATGAGGAAGTACTACACAGGGGTGTGCACTTGTTGACACTTCTGCCCTGCAATTCTCTGCGCTACAGGTATGTTTGGATGTTTGAGGCCTTGCTGCAGGAATCCGTGCCTGCATGGCAGCCCACCCGAAGTACCAGGAGAATTTGGGCGGGGGTCTCATGGTGTCGCATTGCTTGTGGTAAGCAGCTGTGCATTTACCTGGAGCCCAGGTGCCGTTTAGAAACTCGTTCTATTACACAGTGAGGAGGTAGGCCTTGCTTGGCCAAGTGCACCATGGTGCAGAGCATGAGCCAGTCAGCCACTGCAGCAGCCAGCTGCAACCCCGATTGCTGCTGGTGCTGCTGACCTTCCAGTTTCACCAACCGCGCCTCACAAAAAAAGGTTGCTGCTGACCACAGGGTCGTCACCAAACCTTGGTACAATACACAAAAAAAACTTGATGTACAGTAGCGTCCAGCAGTATGACCAGCGAACGTGGCATGATTGGTAGACGCGATAAATCCCACAAGACATCAACACAACGAGATGCAGTCAAAACACTCCTTGTCAATGCCCGTCCCAGGGCACGTCGTCGTATCAAAAATGCACCATAGTGTGTCAAAGAGCTCTGCCATGTGTGTGTGCCTGGCTGTGGCACAGCAGCCATGAACCGTGACATGCGGGGAAGCGCGCGCGCACTTGTTTCAGTGCATACAGAAAACCACCTCTCTAGTCCGAGTCCACCACCTCTGCTGTGCACCACCCCTGCTGATGACAATTTTGCATGCATGTTGGTCCTCAGCCTCCATCATGGAGGTATGGCGGCCATAGACATCACCACCACCCCCACCCCCACCTCTAGCAGCAGCAGCAGCAGCAGCAGCAGCAGCAGCAGCAGCAGCAGCAGCAGCAGCAGCAGCAGCAGATGCAGCATGCTGCTGCTTACCGCGTGTAAGACAATCACCGCGTCAGCGCCTCATCGGGGGTGACCACTAGTAGGGCAGCAGAGGCTGCCGGCAGTCCAATGTTGTAGCTGCAAGGCTTGCCGGCTGACAGCTGCGGCCGGACAATCGCCTGCTCCACCTGCCCTTGCAGCTTCCCCTCAAAGCCAGCATTTTCGTACGTCTGGCCCATCCAACTGATCCCGCCCTTGCTGAAGATGCCTTTGCTGCCAGGGAGCATGCGCGACAGTGTTGCTTTGTTTGAGCAGAACTTGGCATCGACGCGCACGTCAATGTTGCAGGGCTTGTCAACGTCCTTGTTGATAAGGGCGATGCGCACGTCACCGCCGTCTGCCTTGAGAGCGTACACCTGCACGTAAAAGAGAGCCAAGCAGGCAGCAGAAGGCGTGGCATTATCTGAGAGAGGTGGCGGTGTTTCTGTAAACTGGATGTAGACAGAGCTGCACTACCTTGAGGCTGAGATGGTTGCAGGTGAAGCAGAGGTCTTTGCAGGTTGATTAACAATTGCGGTGTTGCTCGCAGGGACCTTCTGCATATGCTGCTCAATGATAGCCTGTTTCATCAGGCCAGCCCCTCACCTTGATGTTTGCGGCGCACTTGTCCCAATGCTCAATGTTTGCTGCGACAAAGCTGGTGTCGACTGCCTTGCCGTATCCGCCAGCAGTGGCTATGGTCCAGAACAGGTACCCGTACCAGGGTGCATGCACGCTGGGGTAGGGGTAGGGCTCCTCACCAGCCTGCAGCAGCAGACGGCAGGGGCAGGTAGTGTGCAGTGAATGCCAGCCAGATGACAGCATTTATGTCCGCTGTTCAGTTCAGCCGACCATCACCTGATACACCAAGACTCGTGCTGCCGGCTATATGTTTTGCAAACCCCATTCAAATGGCGGAATGGCGATGGCTTTGCTCACATGCGGAAAGCAGTGCACCACACATGTCAACGCTCCCTGTGCCCTGCACCACAGGAGCGTCACGGCGTCACATGGCTACACACTGACCTTCAGGATGAAGTTTGTCTGCACTCCCACGCTGGGTGGGTTGTTGCCGGACGGTTCACCGCCCCTGCCCCAGTGCAGGTGGAAGCCAAGCGCCCCAGCGTTGGCAAACGCAAACAGCGCATCGATCGTCCAGTATGTCCCCACCATGGTGTCACTCAGCCCAACGCGACCGCCACCGTACCTGCACAACACACACACACACACACACGCACAGCAACAGCAAAGGGCGTTGAGTGGTGGACTTGGATGCTTGACCAGGTTGCAGGTACAGCTGGTTGCCACTGCTGTGTTGGTTGCGCCGCCTGCTCATAAGCTTTGGTGCAGGCACCAGCTGTTTTTCTGTGTGGCAGCCACAAGTTGCAAGTTACAAGCCCTACGCATCAGAAGTTCTCTTCCGTGCTGAAGTTAGAAAAGGACAAAAACAAGCCTAGTGAGGACCTGATGTATCTGTTGTGATCAGTCATCCCCGTCCTACTACGTATTGCTGTGGCAGCTCATACTTCTGCAACTGCTGCATCTGCGCAGGGCTGGGCGCAACGCGCTGATCAGCAGCTGAAGAGCTGTGCTGCCTGTCCGGGCATGGCACACAGACACTCAAGCTGCAGCAGCACGTGCAGTGGGCGGCTGCATGCTGCAGGTGTTGCTCACATGGAGTTGGTCTCACTGATGCGCACAGGCAGGCCCGCCTTCTTGGCAACGCCAACATAGGCCTTGAACTTGTCAAGTGCAAAGTCTTGCAGCCACTGACTTAGCAGCTCTGGAGCAGAGACGGTCTCATTGTTGATGTAGGGGCTGCCGCAGGCAGCAGCGGAGAGGAGCAGCAGCAGCACGCAGCGCGCAGCAGACGACAACATTCAGCAGGCAGCAACCCAGGCAGCCCATTGGTAGCTTTCTGCAAATTTCAGCTTGTAAATGGAATGTTCTGTGCAAACCATGTCAGCTCACTAGGCAACATCATCTGGATGCTACAGGCGCTGGGTTGCTGCGTTGCTGTGGACATTGCATGTTGTGGAGGGCTGTTTGGACTGCTGCTGTGGCGCGGATGTGTGGCGTTTGATTCCAGACTTCATGTACTGGCGTAGCTGACTTGGCACTCACTAGTAGTGTGTGTTGGCCTCCCACATGTAGCACTTGCCCTGGCCCAGCACCTTGGCAAACCAGCTGGGGTCCTGGGTGTTGACGTTGCCTGCAGAGCAGCGCCAGGAGCAGCAGCAGCGGCAGGATAGTGTGCCACAGGTTCATTGCTTCATATGTGTCAGGCAGCAGGCCAACCGTACCAATACATGCAGCAGCGGTGGACACTGTACTGCATTGCATTTCATGCGTTGCTGCATGCCACAGCACGCATGCTGTTGGGTGCCCTCACGTCTGCTTCTGACAAAAACAAGGCCTACTCTCCAGCGAGAAGATGGTTGATCTGATGTGCAACGACATGGTTGCATCAACAATGACTGGACCACCTTGCAACCATCAAAGATCCTGCCACGGGTGAGCACATTGCTGGTGGCTCGCTCACCCCAGCCGGGTCCCGACAGGATGGGCTTGCCGTCTGAACAGGGGTTCAGAGCACTGGCCACCCGGTGGAAATACGTGGCATACGCCTCAAAGCCAGACTGCCACCTGCCCTTCTCGTCGTAACCACCCAGCCCTGTGGGCCAGAACTCCGGCTGCAGGTTGCAAACCCGACATAAGCAAGGATGAGCATGATATGCTTTGTTGCCTCATGGTGTGTGGGGATAGCTGTGCACCATGTGTGCTGCAGTCGCTGCTGACTTGCTGACCTGCTGCTGCTGCTGCTGCTGCTGCTCCTGCTGCAGGCTGCTCTGATGCTCATGTCTCAGTGGTGAGGTGGAGGTGACAGCAAGCTGTACCACCACAGTACAAGCTGCCATCAGTCTACCAAGCCTGTCGGCAACTGATATGCTGGATGCTGAAGTGCAGCTGATGCAGTGGATCATACTACTTGTTGATGCTGCTGTGGCTGCTGCCTCTGCCACCTGCTCTGCTGCTTATCATCTGCTCACCTCATTCCCAAGCTCGAAGCCCATGAGGGAATCCCCGAGGTGCAGCTGAGCCTGCTCCATGATGTGGTGGCCCATCTCCGCTGCATTCCTCTGCCACAGCGGTAGGCCAATGATGTACCTGAGTCAGGCAGGCAGCAACAACCTCGCAGTCAACCTCAGCAGCATCTCGTGCGAGCTGCATCTGGTCGTGTTGGTGGTGCGGCGCAGGGCACCAGAGGCAGCAGCTGCTCAACTGCGGCCTACTAGCATCCTAAGCCCGCCTGTTCTTCATCGAGCCACTGTTTCCTGCACACCGGATGTGGCTACCTGGCTTGTAGCGTTGGCACATGCCTCATGCACCAAAGGGCGTTGTTAGGCCAAGTGCCATGCACCAGCCCCACCAATGTCTTGGGACAAAACAGCAGCGGCCATAGAGTGCACCACTAGGCCTACGCACCTGCAGTTGATGGCACGCTGCAGCTTGACCAGCGCTGCCCACACCTCAGGCCCTGGCACCTCGGTCATGGCATCCTGGCTGGCCCCTCCAATGCGCAGGACTGGAGAAGGGCCCAGCAGCTTGAAGATCTCCGTCCAGGCTGCCAGGTTCACGCCGCCATAGTCTGTCAGCCGCCGCCACTCGTGTGACGTGGCAAGAAACTGCTCAGGGACCTTGGCTCCAATGCTTGCTGGCGACACAGACGCAATGGCGGTTGGCCAGGTTGCGTTGGGCCCAGCCGGCATCAAGGTTAAGGTTGCCGGGCTGGGTGGCGGCGTGGCAGCCTCTGTGGCAGCAGGCTTGGGTGAGGGTGTGGGTATGGGTGTGGGTGTATGTGTGCTGGGCTTGCTTGTGGGTGGTGCTTTGCTGCTGGCGCTTGTCTCTGTGCTGGACAGACCTGCAGCATGTTGGATGGGGCACCTGGTGTTTACGTTCAGGCAATGCCGAAGCAACAGGCATTGCGCAATGAGCAGCTGGCAGCTGTGTAGGCTGCCAGCTAGCTGCACCTACGGTAAGTTGCAGCAGCAGCTGCAAGCCATTGCAGCAATGTCGGCTGTGTTGTCAGGAAGAAAGGCGCAGGTTGCCGCACCTCCACAGACACCAGCCATGCAGCGCTGGTTGCTGCCGCAGGGCGACCCTTCCTGCAAAGGCCTGCAGACTGTGCCAGCTGCATTGCTCTGAAGGTCTACGTTCAAGCAGTCTGCATCAATGCCAGAGCAGTCATCTGTATGCAGCAGCAGCGTGTGCAGCAGTTAGTATGCCGTATGCCGCATGTACATGGGAACGCAATGGTGCTAAAGAACAGCATCATCAACAAAGAAAATGTGGTATTCTGAGGGCTGATAGGCACATCGCAGTCGCTATGGTGGCGTGACAGCAATAGTCACTGATGCGTCTACCAGCCTGCGTGCACTCACATGAGGCTGGGTTGTAATGCCGCCAGTCAGCTGCTGCTGTGAACTTGGCACCTCCCTGGGATACGAAATATTCGTGACAGTGCTGCTCAGCAGCGTCTGGCAGGTGAATGCAATAGTCATCGCTCAATAGCTCGCCGGGCTGCGAACTCTTGGGCTTGGCCTGGGTCACTGCCACTGCCACCACGATGCCGACCACAAGAAGAGCAGCGCATGCTGCGATCAATGTTTTGTGTGCCTTTGTGAGCTTTGAGTGCTTCTTGCTGTCTGAAAGCACGGAGAAGCTGTCCACGGAGTCGCCATCGTGGCAAAGGTGCTGGGTGCGATCGCCCGCGCTGGGGCTGCCCTGTTTCATGTTCAATGTTCTGTGTTAATGTAATGTTGCCTTGCAGCTCTAACCTATAGACTATACTTGCAGCTTCGCCCTAAATTCGGGGTACCAGAAGCACCCGCCAGAACTCGCGCACTGGCTTGATCGCACGAAAAGAGGAAGCGATTGCTAGCACAGATACTTCAGGTTAAATTCAGAAATTGAAATATCAACAACATGATGATGAGCGTTGTCTTCATCGATAGACAACGGGAAGTGACATGCTCGGCTGGGAGGAGAGCTGTCCTTTCGTACGCCGATGCGGTGCCAACGCACACAATGCATTTCAGGGTCAAACTTTTAACAATAAAAACTGGTATCCTAAAGGAAGCCGGCGGTATTCCCTACTCCTGCGGTTCAAACCGAATCAACGACTAGGAAGTGATCCACGTGCAGGGAAGACGGGTGCGAAATAACCCGCTGGAGCGTGCACCACCCGAACGATGCTAAAGATGCATACCAAACACACGTGCCTCTGCACGGCCCTCTTGCAATGCACAACCAGCAGGTAGTATGCTGTATGGTGGCAGCTGCAACTGTTTCACAAAGCAACAGCTGCTGGTTTCAATGCTGCTGCTGCTTACGGCAGCTATCTAGTAGCAATACAGGCTACGGGTTGTAGACCCACGCTTAAACGCAGCAGCAAGCCGCCCTCAGCCTCATCCAGACGCCACAGATGGTGTTCAGCAAGTGCCAGCCACCATCAAAGGTGAAGGTAGTTCTTAGACATGCGTATTTGTTTAAGAACGGCTTGCGTAATGTAACGGGTTCGAATCCCGGTCCAAACCGCCCGTGGCTGGGCTAAAAAAGCAACTGGAATTGACGGATTTGTGCGGGTGGTTTCGATCGCCCAAACAATGAAGAAGAAACTGGGTACAATTACAAGAAACCCTCATGAGCGGAACAACGGCACGCTGGGCTAGTGCCTGAGGCAGGTTCAGTCCTGTACTACTGTATTGTATTGTATTGTAACAACCAGCCAACTTTACCGCTGCTGCTGCCCTGGCCTTTCAACATGCTGCTTCACACCTCGCAATGCTGCTGCTTCCAGCTCCTGTGCATAGCTGCCATGGTGGTGGTCCAGCCAGTACTGTGCATACTTCATCGGACTAACGAGCTTAGACAGAGCAGCAGCAAACCCTCCTGCTGCGCCGCTGCTGGCGCTGCTGCTGCTGCTGCCTGCTGCTGCATCAGCAGCCTCCATCGGGCCGCCTGCAGTGCTGCCACTGCTGCTGTTGCTGCTGCTGGTTGCATCTTCCCTCTGGCTCCCGCCAGGCTTGGGCGCAAGGAAGCTGAGCTCTGCCTCCACCTCATGCGCATCCAGCGGCACCACCTCTGACCCCCTGCAGCTTGCAAACAACGCAGAGCATACCATCAGCACTGTCTGATGCTAGGGCAGTTGGCAAAGCTCACACAAGGCAGCCGGTAGCTGCCTCCAATGTGCAGCTGCACATCGACGGATTGGCTGTTGTGCCGCCCACGCCGGAGCAGTCAGTGTGACGTGCCACGCGCCAGTACATTCATCACACACTTGAACCACACCGAGTCGCAGCTACATGGCCGTTTAGCAAGACACTACGCCTCCAGATGCCCAGTAAACTTATCTAAGGCCGCACAACTTCTGTGCGCCCTGCACAGCAGCCTCACCCTCTGCTGTCCACTTGATGAGGTGCACCTGGCCCACGCTCTCAAACAGGAAGCGCCCCGGGCTGAGCGGGCTGCCCTCCCCGACCAGCAGCTGGCGCAGCTGCAGCAGGCCCTGCACCGCCCCCCAGCTCTTCAGCAGCTCAAAGGTGGGGTCCACGGACAGCAGCGCACGGGGCACACTGCAGCAGGCAGCAACGCAAACAGTGGTGGCTCAACCAAGTCATGAGCCCCTTGCTCAGGCCTTTGAAATGAGGGGAGCCTGACTTCATCAAGGAGAGCAAAGCATGCAGCAAGTCGGGCCAAAGTGTCACACAGATCGTGTGTGCGCTGCCAGCATGCGCAAAAGCTGCAGCAGCCAGCACAACATGGTGCGGTGTGAACAGTGAGCTGCTGCGGTTATCGCGGAGCCCGCCAGGAAGCAGGCCTGCAGCACAGCATACATGTTGATGCAGCTAAAATACGGTGCATGTGGGCTGCCTACTCACGGGGTCGTTCCTCCAGTACAAAGTTTCTTCACGCAGTCTGGCGGCAGCTGCAGCGTTTGCAGCACACGGTGGCCACCCCCCCTTGCAGCAGCAGCAAAACACACACCCGGGCTAGACGCCGCAGCATCTGCCTCAATGTAGCTGCGGTTCAGCAGCACCTTCCCACAAGGCTGTCACGCAGTTTTGCAACACATCGCAACCAACAAGCAGGGTGCCCTGCTGGATGCACC
>JACERP010001036.1:0-29616 GCA_014080715.1 Scenedesmus sp. NREL 46B-D3 | reverse complement strand
ACAGCACACCAGACTGTACAGCTATCACTAAAGCCCAAAAATGTGGAGCACCAGGTGTGCGCGTAATGTGCACAGTCTCGCGCTTGCCGGAATGGTCACAGCAGGCTAGACATCATCAGAATTTGTGCAGAGCAGATGGAACTTGCTGACACAGCCCCGATTGCCCAAGCACCAGCTGCAGAAGCAGCTGCAACTGTTGCGGTGCAGGATGGCCAGCGGCTGCCGCGGGTGATGCCCAGGGAGTGCAGGCCTGCCGCCAGGCTGATGCAGTGCTTGTGCAGCTGGGCGTAGGTTGCTGTGCGGTGCCCATCTACGATGGCGAGCTTGTCGGGGTATGCGGCGGCAGCGAAGGACAGGATGCTCCAGGCATCCAGGGTCCTGCGGGCAGGCATGGTGACATCAGCTGGGATTGACGTTGACGCCAGCAAATGGCTGGGGGACGCCTAGCCGGAAGTATGGCTGCACAATTGGCGGTTGCCAGTAGTGGTATGTTGTGTCACTCGACGGGTAGCGGTCATGGCTCCCATGCTTGAGAACTGCTGCTGCCTTTGTCCAACGTTTTAACAACAGGCTCTATTGTCGAAGGAGAGTGATGATCAGAGCTGGTCCAAGGAGACCTGCTGTTCCTAGGCAGAGACAATGAGCTATCGGGTGCCTGCACTGTTCCCTGATCATGCTGCCTAGGGAGATCAAACTCTCATGATGCTCAGCCCCGCCCTCACCTGCCGTCAGGCGAGTCCCTTTTTGTTCGGGAGGAACCACCTCCCATTCAAACGTTATGTTTTGGCCTTCATGAGGCCGCCGCCGCTGGCTTCCAGCAAGCTGCAGAAGTTGCAGAAGGCGTTGGTGCCCTCGTGCAGCTTGCGTACGACTGGGATGCCTGGCATAATGGCAGCCAGCTTGGCCAGTGCTGGTGATATGGTGCCTGGTATATCCTGCAGCAGCAGAAGGCTGGGCTTCTGGTAGAGCAGCTCTGGTATGTTGGCCTCAGGCATCAGCAGCTTGAGCTGCAGCACACGGCATGCCACCTGCACCCGCCAATGTGTGGCAGCAGCAAGTAGGAGCATGACAATGGCTAAGACAGGCACAACAAGTGTGCGGGCAGTCATCTGCTCAGGCAGCACGTGCACAGTACGCACACTAGCTGCAGTGCACCTGTGCTTGCTCTGCACGTCGAGCTGTCCCCGCATCTTCAGTGGAGGTGCTCCCTGATCTCCGTCCAAAATCTCCGTCCTGCTGCAACCTCTGCATCTGCTGCCCTTCTGCAACTGCTTGGATGCTGCTGGTCCTGCCAGCCTCTGTCTCTGCCAGCCTGACATCCTGCTGCAGCCGCAGCCCACCTCTGCAGGTGATAACCTCAGCAGGCCAGGTTGACGCTTCAGCATCTGCAACGTCCTGAACGTTGACCCAGTTGCCAGCAGGTCTGACATCTCCAGAGCATGCAGCATGAGATCTCCAACGCCACTGCAGCTGCTGGGCAGGCTGCTGGAGGCTGCCAAGAATGTGTATGTAAGGCGTGCCTCCTGGGCCACTAGTGATGCATCTTTGTCCAGCCCGTGCTGCTGCACTAGCATGGAGATGGCTGCATCTGCTACATCTGCGCTGTGGCCGCTGGAAGTTTCCTGCGGTTGGCGCTGAGGAGCAGTGGCAGCAGCTGCACGCAGGAAGGGAGAGCTCTAGGTCTTGAGGTGTGCCCCAGGCTGCAGCAGTGCTGGACGTGGCGGTGTAGTAATGGGCTCGTGCAGTAAATCCTGGCGTCATGAGTACACAGCTTGCGTCAGGAGGCAACCTGCTGGGTGATATGTGTGCTGCAGGAGTAGGGTTTGTGAGAAGGCAGTGTCTAGAAAGCTCCAGGTCATTATGGATGGCGTGGAAGTACGCATCGGCATCTGTGGAAACAACGCAAAACACCATAAGGGCTGTTACGGCACGAGAGCACTTGTCATCCTGTCGGAAACGGGTCCTACTCATTGCTGCACCAACGATCGTCGCCATAGAATAGACCAGGTCATTGCTAACGCCAATCATCAACCCACGTGAGAAGCCCTAATGCAGAGGGCAGCAGTCCCCCGACACGGTTCCAAGCACGCAAAGTGCTGCACCAACAGACAGTTGGAACCACTGATCAATGTGGCACATGGCGGCACGCTAAGCTTGATGCGGTATTCTGTCCCACACATGTCCACACAGGCTGTTTGGGCACGGCACCACGACAGCTGGGCTCAGCAGGTACAGGAGTGTTTTAACACACCAGACCTATGTGTGGAACAGTCACTAGTAGCATGTCCTCGCCGGGTCCCTGCTGATGCAAATTTTGTTGGCCACTGGCAGGAGGAGTTCGGTGAGCTGTGCAGCCATGACCACGCACGAGCCGCTCCCAGCAGTTGTGACAGTTGACTGGCTGAACGACAGGTGGGCTGCTGCACAAGCTGCATTGGTTAAGCAGCACTGGCAGGAGGCAGTGATTCTCGTAAACTATAACATGGCTTAAACGATTGACAGCATACTCATGTTGGGGGTGCTTTGCTTGCTGGCAGCAAACATGGCACCAGGCACAAATAATGTGAATGTCGCAGTTGAGCTGCAATTGATGCAGATGCTGTTTTACCTCACCCCCATGCCTGCCTGCAAATGCGTGGTCGGGCTGTGGCTGCTGTCCTGCAGGCTGTCTGAAGTAAAGCTGCTAGACACCAGCTGGTATCTGCCGCCAATGGGTGCGTGCAGCACCTGATGGGGTGCCGAACAAAATTATACTGTGACACTGCTTGCTGGCTTGCCAATTCATGCTAGAGGGCTGCTGCTTCGTCACATTGTGCTGTGCCTGCTTCATAGAGATGCATCGGTTCTGTGTCACGGCTGAAGATCGACTCCTGCTACTTGCAGCCAGCCGTGCTGGGCCAGCAGTCAGCTCATTCTTGGCTCATTGTGCTGTGCCTGCAGCGGAGCCGCTGCTAGCGCATGGCTGAGCCAAGCTTCCACCAGGTGCAGAGCATGCTTTCACCAGCTCAACAAGTGGTACCCATCCCACCTCAACTGCTCCTGCTGCCGCTGCTGCTGCTCCAGGCCGCGACGCTCGCCAGGAGTTTGCAGCAGCACGCATCCCTGGTGCTCAGTTCTGGGACATTGACGGTGTGTGCGACGCCTCAACAGACCTGCCACACATGCTGCCCAGCGAGGCCGCCTTTGCAGCAGCGGCAATGCGCTGGGCATCAGCAATGAGGACGCTGTGGTGGTGTATGATGGCATGGGCGTGTTTGCTGCGCCACGGGCTTGGTGGACGTGGCGTGTGTTCGGACACAGCAGGTGAGCAAAGTGCAGGGGGATGTGGCTGATGGCGCATATGGGCGTGTATTTAGGTTTGTGTGCGCACTAGGGAGCTGTGCAAGGCTGTCACTTTGTCTGTTGTTGGTGCCCTGGCATCATGGTAGGGCAGGTATGCTGGGTTACCACTTACTCAGATCTGCTGTACTTGAGTGGTCTGCATGTCACACTGCGCTTACTTCCCTGCAGCTTGCACTGTCTTTGCCCCTATGGGCTGCTGTGTGCTCGCCTCTCTGTTGTGCTGTGCTGTGCTGTGCTGTGCTGTGCGCTGCGGGCTGGCCAGGGCTGCTGTGCTGCAGAGTGGCCTGCCAGCTGGCACGCTTTAATTTATGTTGTGCACGCTGCACATGCGCTTGAGATGCAGCCTGGTTCAACCTGCGTGGACCCATGCTGGAAGTTGCGGGTCGTCTGTGTTGTAAATCCTTCCTGTGCGCACCTGCACCCTCTTCTTGCTGCAACTGTGTGTTGCTGTGTGCAGGGTAGCTGTGCTGGAGGGGGGCCTGCCAGCCTGGAAGGCAGCAGGCAAGGCGCTGGATGAGTCAGCAGCAAGCAATGACACACTGGCAGCAGCAACAGCAGCCGCGCGCGCAGCCAGCAGCGGCAGCAGCACCAAGTACAAGGCCACACTGATGAAGGACAAGGTGCGCTGCTTGTGCTGCATGCATGTCTGTCCACCTGCTCTTGGGGTGACCCAGCGATAATGCAACGGTTCGGTGCGCATCACAGCAGGAGCTGTGCACTAGGCAATAGGCCTGTTCCAGATGCTATGTGGTAGCCATGCTTCACCGGCCAAACATAATAAGCATGTGCCTGCTTGAACGAAAGGCACAGCTGCTGACCTGTCCTCGCTGTCATGGGCTGTGCATACTGACGTGTGTCTGCCACCACTGCCGGCCCTGCTGCGTGTCGTGCAGGTCCTTGCGCTGGAGGAGATGCAGCGGCTGATGCAGCCAGCGGCAGCAGCAGTGGCAGCAGGGCAGCCAGCACCAGACCTGCACCGGCAGGTGAGGCAGCACAGGCGGCCAGCCTGGACGCTGCGGCACACGACCAACATACTTATGGCATGCGGAAATGCTTATGCTCTATAGACTTGATTCACACGGCTGAGCTCTAGCTGTATGTTATCTGCACAGCTTGTTGCAACAAGCAGCAGCACTCCAACCCAGAAGGAAAGCGAAGCAGAGCCACAAGCTTGTTTGTGCTGCTTTGCTGGTCGTGCTGCCCCTGGCGTCTGCGAAAAGAAGCTGCGCTGCATTGGCCATGTCACTGCAGGTGGTGGATGCGCGCCCCGCTGGCAGGTTTGCCGGCGTTGACCCGGAGCCGCGGCCTGGGCTGCCCTCAGGACACATGCCCGGCGCCAAGAACGTGCCTTTCATGCAGGTGGGCAGCCCACAGGCATCCTGGTGTGAACTGGTGCAACTCAAAACCCTGCTATGTGTCCTGTTGCCGACCTGCCGTGCCTCTGCATGCGTTGCAGCCATGCCTCCAGGCCTGGGGTGTCGTGCCGCCGCAGGTGTACGAGGGCGGCGTAGTGCAGGGCGCACGCATGAAGCCGGTTGACGAGCTGGAGGCGCTGTTCAGGGATGGTGGCGTGGACGTGCAGGCGCCACTGGTGTGCAGCTGCGGCAGCGGGCTCACCGCGTGCGTGCTGGCGCTAGCGATCTACCAGGTGAGCGCATCTCACCCCCGATGGTGGGGCGCTGTGGTCGTCTGGATTGATGTCTGAGCGTCTGCAGCCACAACTGTAGCTGCATCAAGATGGCGACGATCCAGGCATGCTGACCTGCAAGCATGTCAAAAGCAGGAGCATCAACTGCATCAAACCATCCACCAGGTGCATGGCAGGGTGTGCATCAGACGCGTCAAGACTCACCCACAAGCTGTATGTCGTGGCATGCTGCTTGTGCTGTGCCAGGTGACAGGCCAGCTTGCGCCTGTGTATGATGGCAGCTGGAGCGAGTGGGCAGCAGCACCTGGCGCGCCCATAGCAAGGGATGAAGCTGCTGGACGGTAGTAGGGGGCTGGCTCAATGAGCAACGGCGTAGGGGCATCGTGCCTTGCATAGTGAAGTGAAAAAGATGAAGAAGCAAAGGCAAGCAAGTGTCGCCCTACCCCTGCATGCGAGGCTGAAGTGGAACATGTTGTGCGGCTGAAGCACACATCATGCATACTTCTGGCAGGTTGTTCACACGGCATGTCCATGTGGGGTAGCAAGCCGGTACAATGTCCTGCCCATGACGGCCGTTGAAGCTAGCAGGACCTGTGGTTCCTTGGATGCTGCTGCTGCAATGAACGGGTAAAAGGAGCAATCACAGTTGCAGATGTAAGCAGCAAGGTGTACGTCGGTTTACTTAAAAAAACCGTTGGTTTGTGTCTGGCACAGCATGCGCCGCGTTTTAACACTGTGGCCGACAGTGGGCCTGACACTGAGCCTCAGTGACTGAGGGGTCTCAGCTAGGGCTTGTCATGATGTCAGGCAGATGACTCATGATCAGGTGATCAGCGAATAAGTGATCATGTGTCAAGGACAAGCTGGTCCCATGAACGTCTTTTGTTGATTCAAGCGCCAAGACGCCTGCACCATCTGATTACGCTGCATTGCTTGTGCTCAACATCTGGTTTTGGCTCAGTGCACTGTGTGCAGATCCACGGTATCTTTATACCAAAACTGAAAGTGCACGACAGAGTTTTGCATTCGCATCAGCAATTGAGGTCTTGTTGTGTCTGTTCACGGTGAGCGAGTTCCCGCTAGCGGCTTTCAAAAGCAAACGTGTGGTCAGCAGGCAGGTGTTGCCCGCAAGCACGCACAGTCTTTTTGTCATGCTTCTCATATGAAACGTCTGTAGTGTGCGTGATTGCATTGTTGCAGCTATACGCCTGGGCAAGCTTCTGCCGTGTCTGGTGTGTACATCGGGGGGCTGCTGCTATTTCAGTCATCCACCATGATGCAGCTCTGCTGCCCAGCCTTGGAAGGTCACTGCGGCTTGATGATCAAACCACCTTCTTTGCACAGCAGTGATGGTCAGCATGCATAATCAGCAATTAACTTTATGTCCACTGCATGACTCGCTTTGTACCACGTCAATGGGCATGATGCGCCGCTGCTGTGACCACCTGTTGCAGCGTGTCTGCTGGCAGCACCATGTCCAATGGCACGCTGATTGAAGCAGCACAGCAGCAGCAACAGCCAGAGCAGAAGCGCATGCTGCGAGCACGCAGGGGCCGCAGTGCTGCTGCTGGCATCAGCAGTACAAGCCCCAGCAGCCCACCAGATGCACCAGCATGTGTCCAGCAGGACACCAGTCGGCCGCTGACAATCACCAGCACAGCAGCACCTGAAGTCAAGCAGCCGCTAACAGAACAGCAGCAGCAGCAAGCCCAGGAGGGAGATGCCGTGCGGCAGCCTGATGTTGAGCCAGCCTCCCAAGCTGGCAAGCGGCAGCGCAAGCAGCGGCAAGGGCACGGCCAGGCTGCTGCCGAGCCCCAGCCTGCCATGTCTGCATTTGAGGCGGAGCGTGCAGTGCGCATTGCAGCCAACATGGCTCGCCTGGCGGAGCTGGAGCTGCCTCAGCTTGCAGCAGGCCTGGCGGCATCGCAGCCAGCCGGCAAGGCCAGGGGCGCCGGCACAGCAGGCCCCAGCCAGCGGGGCGTGGGCAGCAGCAAGCGGAAGCGCAGTGACGATCAGCAGCAGCCCGTGCGGCGCTCCGCACGCAACAAGGGCGAAGCGCCAGACCCTGCTACGGCTGGCGGCATAGACTATGAAACCAGAGATGGCAGTGTGGTGCTGCTGCATGGTGCAGCAGGTCCTTGGGGTGGCAGCAGCGGCGAGGCAGCAGCAGAAGCTGCGGCACCACCAGGGCCGCTACCATTTTGCAGCAGCAATGGGGATGACGCAAGTGACGCTGCCTTTCTGGCGCTGCTGGCCGCGCAGGCAGCAGCGGTGTGCGAGCAGCAGCTGCAGCCCAGCAGCAGCTTGCTTGGCAGCACTGCTGATGCCTGTGATGAGGCGAGCAAGGAGCAGCGCAGCAGCAGTGCTGCTACTGGGCAGCAGCTGTCTGGGCTGAGCCTTGCTGCTGTTGATGTGGCCAAGGTGACTCGTGACGGCATCAGCTGCCTTGCTTTCCACCCCAGCAGCAGCAGGCTGCTCATCGCCGCAGCAGACAAGCAGGGCAAGGTGCGGGGCTGGCAACACTGCAACGACTGCAGCAGTCGTGGCTCTGCTAAGCTGTGCTCTGTTGTGCAATGTCTTGGATGCTTGTTGCAGGTCGGATGGCGAAGGTAGCTGCACTGATGTGGCTGTTATGTTGTGCCTGTGTCGCGCTGTTCTTTTCTCCGTGTCGTGTTGGCGCAGAACACACTGAGTGTGCCGGCAGGCAGACCCATGTGTGAGCACGTAGCGGCGCTGGCCTGTCTGTTTCATGTACAGGGAGGCCTTCCATGTGCTTGCCATCGCCAGGGCCCTAGCTGGTCTGAGTTGCTCAGTGACTCTGTGTCTCCTTTCATCTCGTCCTGTATGATCATGTACCATGCATCGTGCAGGTGGGCCTGTGGGACGTCGATCATCCGTCACAGTGTGCTGACGGCGGCAGCAGCAGCAGCAGCTACGATGGCGTGCTCATGTTTGAGCCACACCGAGATTACGTGAGCAGCTTGCGCTGGGCCAACTCCCACACACTCGTCAGCGGCAGCTACGACGGCGCCGTGCGCACACTGGACGTCAACACGGGTGGGCCTCACTGCCGGCTGCCTGCGTGCATGCTGTTGTGCGGCAACGAGTGCTCCTGCTGCTGCTTGGTGGAGGCTTGGCGTTAGTAAAAGCGCAGCGGTGCAGCTCTCAGCAGGTGACACCTGCCGTGTGCTTGGTTTGGAATTGTTTGGCATATCTACCAGTGGCGTTTTGCACTTTGTGCAAGCCCGTGCTTGTCGTCGTCATTGTCAATGTCATTGTCATTGTCATTGTCACTGTCATGATCAACAGGCAGTCGTGTCAGGGTGGGCTGGTTCACCGGGTCGTGCTATGGCTGGCTGCCCGTGTTGCGCTGCTGCAGGCGTGTGGGGCCTGCTGCCGGGTGTGCCTGAGGAGGACAACAACTGGTCGGCGGGCGACGTGTCGGCTGATGGGGCCGTGATGTACTTGGCCACCTCGCATGGCGGCCTGAACATCGTAGACAGTCGCAGCGACAGCAGCAGCAGGGGCGACAACTTGGTCATCGCAAATCGAAAGGTTTGTTTGTCTGTTTGAGGAAGAATGCAGCCCTGCCGAATGATGCAGCAAGCACAGCATGTGTGCGCAGCATGCATTGATGAGGTGCAGTGCTGGTCTGGAGGGCACGCCCTTGAACAGCATTGTCACAGCACTTCTGTCAGCAGGAGGCGGCATCGTGTACTGCTTCAAGGGACCTTCCCAATACCTTTGTTGATGTGTGCTGCAACCCTGCCGCCTGCCGCTGCCAGGTCAACACGCTGCACCTGCACACCAACCAGCTGCACCTGGCCAGCTCCGCGAGTGACGGCAGCGTGGCGGTCTGGGACGTGCGCAGCCTGGCAGCGGCATCCGGCAGCAGCAGCAAGGGCCGCAAGCAGCAGCAGGGCAAGGCAGCCAAGCCGCTGTGCTCTGTGGGCCACAACAAGAGCAGCCAGGGCGCCTGCTGGTGCCCTGATGGCAGGTGGGCGGCTGCCCGGCTGGTGGTGTGTGCTGTTGGCTGATGAGTCTGCCGGTGGCGTGACGCATGCATGGCGCAGGAGCTGACAGCCCTCTGCTGTCGACAGCGCTACTACAGGTTGGCCTGCCAGATCAGCTGTTCCTTTGCTTTCTTTTGCTGGTCTTGTCACACCAGCACCAGCACGGCAGGGTCTTGTATCAGGAGGCAAGCGGGACGTGTGCTGCCTTGTTGTGCTGCCGCCTCTGCAGTGGCCGCCTGCTGAGCATCAGCTTTGACGACAGCCTGCGCGTGTGGCAGGACCCAGCGGGGCCAGCCAGCAGCAGCGGCAAGCTGCAGCAAACAGTGAGTGGCAAGCTGGGATGGCCGATTCCGCTTGATGTTTGGAACAACAAGCAGTGTATGCCTGGAAACAAAAACTGTGTGAGGTGCTCCAAGCTGTTCAGGGTCCTTGTGCTGCGGCCGCTGCCTGCCTGCCAAGCATCTGCAGCCATCTGCAGCAGCTGCTGTTCTGCCCCACATGTGCGGTGTGCACCTGCATGTGACATTGTGCTGTGCTGCTGTGCTGCACGCCTGCCTTGGTCTGCTGGCTTCTGCAGCTGGTCATCAAGCACAACAACAACACAGGCCGCTGGGTGGTGCCCTTCAGGCCGGCCTGGAGCCCGGCAGGCGATGGGGTACTGGTTGGAGACATGAAGCGCGGCGTGGCCCTTTTTGATGCCGCCAGCGGGGCGCAGCGCTGCCTGCTGGCAGCTGAGCCGCTGACTGCCATCCCCAGCAGGCTGGCGCTGCACCCGGCAGGGCTGCCTGTGCTGGCGGCGGCTACGTCAAGCGGGCGGGTGCACATCTGGCGGTGATCACGCACAGGAGTGTGTGACCGGTGGCGGTGACCCGCGTGCAGCACTAATAACGCTCACCGACTATCTATGCGGCAGGTGTGTTATGGGGGGTGTTGTGCTGGTTTGTCTTAGGTATTGGCTCCCCAAATGGGCGAAGTCCTACATGTCACTTCCAACTTCAGGGGTGTGTTCAAGCATCGTGCTTCATTATGATGATTGGCTGCAGCAACCGGCTACTGAGAGTAGCGCAGCAGGATATGAGTGCATTCAGTAAATGGTAAGTGGCAGCTTTGTGGCTGCAAGAGGAGGCACGGAGTTGTTGTCACCAAATGTTTGACTTCTGTGGGCACTCACCAGCGCTATGCTAGGGTTGGTAGCATCATCATCATATTACCCATTCAAGCCATAGCATCAGCGCCATCGGCCCCGCGCCCCACCGGGGCGGAAAGAGAAGGGAGCACTGCTCCACAATGTTTGCATGCATTTCGCACAGGGTTGGTAGCATGTGTCTTGCTTGTGCTGAGGGGCTTTGACGTCACAGGTATGGAGAGTGCCATACTTGTATCACAGCCGCATGTGTGGGCATTTTTTGTGAAGATAGATCACTGGTGGCACAATGAAGGCAGAACACATCTGCTAACAAAGACTAGCAACTCGGGGTTTGCTGATTATTTTCATTGCGCCCTCTTGCCACGCCCAACAGAGCCATGATGATGATGTCGGTGCTTGTGCTGGGTCTGAAGCAGCACAACTGTGCTTGCCATGCCAGCTTTGAGGGTCAGCTTTTAAAGTAACAAGCCATCATCGTACATCCTTTTCGGCTAGCTAAGAGTGCTGCTGCTTATTGGACTCAAGTTAGTAATAATAACATGATATGATCTATGATATACAAGCATGTGCACATGCTGTGATGTTGGCCCTGGTCTGAAAGATGTAGCCTGACACGCTGCACATGTACACCATTGAATCCTGCAAAGGTTTGCTTCTACAACTTGAACAGGCAGAGCGTAGGCACATGCCTTCGGTTTCTATCTGGGTTAGAATGCTGCTGCTTGTTACATGCATGGCAGATTCAAAAACAATGCTGGCGCCACTGATGACATGTAGAAAGCAGCTGTCCAGATCCAGGAGCTTCAGGGGCACCAACCCTTCTGCGTCCAGGGAGCATGTAAGCTGCAGCTTCTGCAAGGCTGTATGGGGCACCTGCAAGGCTGCATCAATGTGCAAACGGTACACATGTGTGTTTGCAAGTCCGTACTTTACGCAGGAATACGTGTGCTAGAGGTAGCATGGGCAGCATTCCAGCCTGTGCAAAGCAGGTTTGGCAGCAACCACCTTGGCTCGACCTAAAGGCCGTTGATGGTTGTGTCAGGCGTACACAGCGATCCTGTACACAAGGTGTGTGATCCGGCGTTGCTGAACTTAGTTCGCTGTTAATGTAAGCAAAGATGTTGGCTTAAAGGTCGTGCGGGTGACTCACCCTGAGGTGAAGGCGCGCAGCATCGAACAGGCGCAATCCACCTGCGACGTGGCTCCTGACAAGACGATAAGTTCAATGGCAGGTATAAACAGTTATACAAACAAGTCGGTGCCACACCGTTGCAAATGCCACATCAGTCACTTCAGGGTCCAGGCAAGGTCCACACGACTGGACATCGCGGTACAAGACGCTCGACTGCCACGGAGTTGACTAGCAGGTTATGTCACAGTTATTAGCTGCCCGTGACTTTTGCATCGCCAACGGCCGCGCTGTACGCAGCCTGAAGTGATAGTCGCGATTCTTTCGCCTGCTTACTCTGTATACCAAAGTACTTACTCTCGATAACGAACTCTGACGAACAAGGCAGCGTTCCTCCGCAAACAGCTGCCGTTCACTCTGGCCGTTGATACGGGATTGAAGCCACGATCGCGGTCCTGTGGATCAGACGACACGAACTAGCTGTAGTGAAGCCTTGGAATACTTCTGCAACCGTGAGTCCGTGCACGCTCTGCAGACTTACTCCGGCCCGAGGTGACTGGACTTGCTGCTGTAACCGTGCAGCTGCTGGGACCCGGCTCGTCAGCTTGAAGTTTGGTCGCTGATGATTGCTCCATGATGCCGTCTGTTGCCACCACTGAGTGCTTGTACAAACCAAGCTCATGTAGCAGAGCAGCGCTGTTTGCTGCTGTTGACTAGCTTTCTGACCTCTCACCGCAGGCAGCAACACTACTTCCAGCACAAATACTACTTTTCAGCTACAGTCTGATCAAGCAGCACGCTGGATTCGTTTGCCTATCTTCCCAGGGCCTGATGGAAGCAGTTGTGAGGGACCAGTCACAGGTGCATTGCTTTCGGAGCAGTTGGTACCATGCATGTTGTGTTGGCAGCCATGCAGCTGCTATCAACAGCACGAGCATAAGTACGGGTGGTGCTGCTCTGCTGTCCTTCAAGTTGTTGTCCCATCAGTAAAGCAGCAACACGCGTGGTTTCTTCAGGGCTGTATCTTGAAGCTAGTTGGCGGTTTGCAGTGAACAAGTCATGGGCTGCTGCCCAGCAAGCAGCAGATGCATGCACACCAACATGCAAGACTGAAACTAGGTGTGCAACTCTTTTGTGCACACCCTCGCCTTCCTTCACCTTTTTCCACCGCATTGCGCGCGGCGCTGCTGCTGCTGCTGCTGCTGCTGCTGCTGCCGCTGCCGCTGCTGGCTTGCAGGGCGACGCACAGTTTTCTGGCAGCGGCTCAGAAGTGAAGCGACAGCGCATGTCCGACGATGCAAACTATCAGCCTGGCCACCCGCGCAGCACAGGCGCGGCAGCAGCAGCGGGTGGCGTAGGCGACAGTGACAGTGCAGCGTCCTACCGTGCAGCGCAGCCGCACATCGCCATCACATCTGGTGTGGAGCAGCAGCTGCTGCGGCTGCAAAGTCAGCAGGGCGCTGCGCTAGCCGCGGAGCAGCACTATGGCGGCGACCTTAGCCGGCTGCTGGAGCTGCGTCACGCCTCATCCTACAGCCTGGGCCCCGGCGCGGGCAGCGCCAACCTTGCTGCAGTGATGGCGGCCGCGAAGGCGGCAGCGGCAGTGGCTGCTGCTGCTGCCACCGAGACGACGGGCACCAGCAAGGATGACTGCAGCGAGGATGAGCGGGTGCGGCGGCGGCGTGAGATCAACCGCAACAGCCAGAAGCGCATCCGGGAGCGGCGCACTAAGGAGATGGAGAGCGTCAGGCACGAGGTGCGCTGGCAGAGGTCTGTGGACCGACCGATCACCTGCATGCTGAGCAAGTCCAGTGGCCGCAGCTCTCCTCCCACCTTCCTGCATCATTCGTCTGGGGCTGGTGGGAGTGACGCCATGCGTGCAGGTGGCGGCAGGCGCATGCCGTGCAGTCGCGTGGGCTTGCCAGCTGCAGAGCAGCCTCGGCCCAGGCTGTCAGGCAGGGCAAATGCAGCAGCATCCCCGCGTGCTTGGCATGCCCTATCGGCTCGCCAACCTTCTGCGTCTGTGTATGCTCAATATGCTCAATTGCCTGCTGCTGCTGCTGCTGCTGCTGCTGCTGCTGCTGCTGCTGCTGCTGCTGCTGCTGCTGCTGCTGCTGCTGCTGCCGCCAGTCGGAGAAGCTGCAGCAGGACAACGACCTGCTGCTGAGGCAGGTGGAGGGCCTCACGCTGGAGAAGGCAGACATGCTGCGCCAGATACAGGTGCGCCAGCAGGGCAGCATCCGGGGCAGCAGTTGTGCGCAGGTGCATGTGCAGGCGCGCGGCACCTTTCCTGGAGCGGCGGCAGACGTGCATGTGTGGCAGTAACAGGCAGCGCCAACCACGGCTTCACGGGCGTGAGGCGCTGTTGATGCATGCGGTTGCCAGCATGTGCGCTGGTTACAGTTGGCGTGTGGCGTCTGGTGCATGCTGCGGTGCCGCCAGCACTGCAGGAGCTGTCAGCCCATCAGCAGTGGTCTAGTGCTGCACAGCCCAGCAGCTGCTGCAGGGCTCGCCAGGCGCACTGTAGTGTAATCAACAGGCTTACCATTGCTAGCATCCATCGCCTGTCACGCTGTGTGCGCAGCTTCGACATTGCCGCTCAATTTCGCCTGGTGTTGGTGCTGCCCCTGGCTGTGTTGGTGTGGCTGCCTGCAGGACCTGACCGAGAAGTGGCAGCAGTCCATTGCAGAGAACGCTTGGCTGAACCGCGAGAACATCCAGCTGCGCAACAGTCTGCAGCAGCTCAACAGCCTTGTGGCAGGCTCAACAGGAGCAGCAGCAGGTCCCCAAGTGCCCAGCAGTGGCGGCATGGCAGGGGCTGCGGGTGCGGGTGGCGGCAGCGGCTCGGCTGCAGCGGGGGGCATGGGCGTGCTGGGCAGCTTGGCGCTGGGCCTCAAGCTGCCGCGCCACGGCTTCAGCAGCACACAGGGCTGAGCAGGGGCTGAGGGGTGGGGAAGATGAGGCTCGGCAGCAGACTTCCAGCCATGTTGTTGCTGCTGCTGCATGGTCGTAGCAGCACACTTGGCAAGATGCGCCAGTGGTTCAGCTGCAGCTGCGGCTCTGTACGCTTCTCTTCTCCTCGCTGCATGAGCTTGGCAGTCATCAGCACTGGCCCGGCAGTGGTGTGGGTGTTGAAGGCATGGCCAGGCGCTGGCAAGTGCGCAGCTGCAGCTGCTGTCTGCGGCACGTCACCTACAGCAGAGACTGCCTTACACTAGGCTGTTGTGAAAGCTGGGGGTTGTGCCTGAGTTGTCGTCAAGCGCGTGACTTGGAAATGCTTCTTGCGCAGTGCTGGGCTGCGCTGGGGTTGGGTGGGCGGGCTGTGCAGCTGTGCAGCGGCCCGGTGCTGTGGCGGTGCGGCTGGCTGGCGACAAGCCTTGCAGCCGTGAGCGCATGCAGTTGCTGTTGGGTGGTGGCAGCACATGGTGAGGGCGAGCATGGCGTGGCGTGTGTGTGCATGTGTGCTATCTGCCTGCAGGGCTGCAAGTCATGTATGCGCGTGCATGGGGCACAGGCAGTAAGTGTGCACAGGAAGGAGCATATGGAGAGCGCAGGTGCTTCAGGCAGCAGCAGGATCAACTCTCGCTTGTGCATGTTGCATGCGTGCATACCTGTGGCTGCTGACAGCATCTGGGGTGGCTGTTGCATGCTGCGGCTGCAGGGTGCCGTTACGCTGTTGCCGCTGTAAGAAGTAAGGTTGCGCTCCAATCAGGTGCATTGCCGTGTCCGCCTGCTGTTCCTGTGTTGCAGCCAGCACGCATAATCTCAGCAGTGTTGCTGCACTGCTGATGGTGGCTGTGTACGGAGCAGCGCTGCTTGCGGTAGTGGGAATTGGCAACAATTGGCCGTTTTTGTAGCGTTCACAGCGGCTCGCCTGTGCTGCGCAACCGCAAAGCCTTGGCAGCGCTGTGAAATGCTTGGCATATGGGGGAAGAGGGTGCTGTCACTGCGTCGTCAGTGAGTGCTCTTGTCATGTAGCTGATATGCAGTATCACAATGCTCGACCAGGTGCACTTGCTGGGTAGGTTTGGTAGTTGAAACGCTTGTTACATCAGCTACCGTTGCTAGTAGGGGATTGCTTGTCGTCAAGGCCGTGGGACCCATGCCATGGCAGCTTTTTGAAACCGTGTTTGCTGTGCATCACAGCCACTCTGCTACATAATTGGCACTGCCAGGAAACAGCTGCATGCTAGAACAACAGAGTTGCTCATGCAGCTGGCACAGTATGCACATGCTGCATGCGTGGGCATGTTGATCAGCAGCTCTGGCCCTGAAGAGCTCTGGTGCTTGTGGTTGCTGCTTCCACCAATACTTGTACCAGAAAGCATGATGCACCCTACTCGGCGGATGTGTCACTGCCAAGTTGTTGCTCGCCAGTAGTTGCTCGCCAGCACCAGTACTACTGGCTGAATGAAGACCAATGCTAGTTGTTAACATGTTGGTTCATCACCGTTGGTGCAGTACTTGTGCTTTGATGCTGGGTTTTTGACTAGCAGCTTGACTAGATCAGGTGATCAGGGACTGCCAGTTACTACCGTACGCCTGACAAATTAGGCCAGCTGCGGGCCACTACAGTGCATTGGGCCATTGCATCCGGTTGTTTTGCATCTGCGTGCCTGATTCATGGCCTTCTACATGGGCTTATCCTTGCACATCAATTCTGCTTGCGTCTATGTTATCATTCATGGTGTGCAAGTGCATGCTTGCGCAGCCACTTACCTGTTATTACTGGATGTGGAAGGGCTGGTGCCCTGGGAGCGAGCCATTGGTCTCTGCGTAAGCTTTGGTTGTGTCCCACATTGCAACCAGCTTCAACGGGTTGCAGTGGGCAAACATGTTGAAGTGGGCGGAGGTGGTGCAGTGGGCGAAGTCAGCTGTCCTTGCATGCATATTGTAGCCAGGTGGGTTATGAGATGTGCTTGCCGTGCCTAGAGTGCTGCAGCTTGTCACATGGGCCACGGGTGGCGCTTGACCTGGCAATGGCTGTGCATGTGGAAGGACACAGCACTGCATGCATGCAAAGGAGTGCCCCACAGCCTGCCACCCTCGCTCGCATGGTGCACCCTTGTGCTCAACCACTGAATGCTTGCGCACTCTTGGCAAGGATGTCTGTCTGGGCTGATGTGGTCGCCACCAACACACTTAATCTCATAAATCTGTTACTGGCATTGGTAGCATTGATGCAGAGCATCTATGCATGCGTGCCTGACCATTGACGCAGCTCACCTGTGCACGTGCAGCAGTGATCCAGCCATTGCAATGCATGCCATTTTCTGTTGGCAGACGTGTTCGCAGCTGTGGATTGATAAATATCATTCTGATTAGTATTCAGTAACGCTGTTCGATCACTGCATCATGGGGTGGGCAGCAACAAGCGCATGCATTGCACATCTGCAGTGCTATTATATGCATGAGCACATGTGTGCCATGCAGATATTGCAGCAAGGCATGCAACCAACAGCTGTGGCTGGTGCTGCGGGTTATGCTGTTGCTTTGTGCGCGTCCTAGTAGCAGAGATTTTTGATCATGTTGATCATCATGTTGTACAATGTCTTCAACACCTGAAGCAGGAGCACCGAGGTGCCCAGTACCTGCTAGTTGTTGCCATGTCTGCATGTTCCATTCCTACTAGTGTAAACCCGTGGCATGATGCCACGGAACCCCTCCCCCCCCAAGGCACCTCCCCTCTCCCCCCCCCCCCCCCCCAAGGCACCTTTGATGTCAGATAGGTTACATCGGTGGAGGGCATTCCCACTTCAGCGGTTGGGCCCATGCACTGCTAACGAACCACAACATATATAACTGTCACTAAAGGCATCCCCACTTCAGTGGTTGGGCCCATGCACTACTAGCAGTCCACAACATACATACCGTTCACCGGAGCCGTTAAATCCGTTCTTTTACATACATAATGATTCACTACAGGCATCCCCACTTCAGTGCGCCTTACTTCACAGAACTTCACGATAAACCACATTGACAGTGTACAATCCTTCAGCCACGTTCTGAATCTGCAGCACGCGAAGATCACACCATCAGAGGCTGGATGTGACAGTTGAACTGACCGATGCTGGAACCGATGTTGCCCTGTTTCACCGGCGCTCACCTGCATCGACCCGCGCTTCATTTGTGTTCTGCCTCTGCTGTTGTCGATCATGATGTTGCTGCTGTTGTGTTCCTGGCGTAAGGTCCATGCAAGAACGCGCTGCATGCTGCTGCTGTTCTTGAACGTGCGTAATTCACATGTGTTTCTTTGGAACCGTTTGCGAATACACTGCACACTGAAAGAAGACTGCACAGCTCTAACAACCTCGCCTCTCACACAACCTTTGCCAACCTCACTCTTGTTGACATCGTCATGCGCCACCTGATGCCGTCGACGCTCGCTGAGATTATAGATTATCGCAAGACAAATCGTTAGAGGGGGGCACATGGGGTTTTATTGCGCCGTTTGGGAGGAAAAGTCCTTGAAAGGGTCTACATCAGCCTTTTCTCCGAACAGGGGCAGCTACTTGCCCTCAAGCTTCCGCAAACGCCTTTACTAACTTACATGAATACATTGATAGGGTGCCTGTGGCTTGCAGCTGCCTGGCTTGTCCCAACCAGGGGTCCACCCTATTCTTTCAATATATAGGATTTCGCTGACGTTGACACCTTTTGTTCCGTCCTGGTGCTTTTTCTCTGCGCAGAGTTTGTGCAAATTTGGGTGAGGAAACTGCAAATTGCTTCTCTGAGGCTTTTTGTGGTTATTCTCGTGTCCTGCGCGCTGCAGTCCTCGAAGTGTTCCGTTTCCGACGTGCACACCCATGTAACTCTCCTCAATCAACCTGGTGTCAGCCCCATACCTCAAGACAATGAAGCCGCAAGTACACCGACTTCGTGACACGATGCACGATTCATGCAGCATGATGCTCAGCATGGCATGCTGTTAGTCTGGGCCCTTGTACCCTTGTGCACTGCAAGGTTCTCTTGGCCCCATCTCGGGTCAATCTCCAAGCACTTGTTCAGTAGTTGTACTATCGCTGTTGCCTTTCCGTTCCACCAATCATACAACGCAACCATGCCTCGCCAGAGGAGTGCCGCAGGTGGGCATCTTTCGTCCTCGCTCTTCAATGTGTTTTAATCTTTGCAGTCAACCCCTGTCTATTTCAACTTATGTTCCTCACCTTTCACTCGTGGTTCTTGCTGCTGCTGCATGCAGCCCCAAGGCCCAAGCCTGCTCCTGCTGCCAGGCCTGCGCCAGCTCGCCACGCTCCTCCCCAGCAGCAGCAACATCATGCCGCACCTCCTCCTGCGCCTGCGCCAGGTGCGTAGTAGCTCAACGACACCCGTGGCCTTGATTATGCAACCCATCCAGAAGCATTTGCAGCATTTCGGGATCATCATGCGTGTATCGGTTGTGATCAAGCCAACCGGCACTTATATATCCTTCACTGTTGTGTTTGTTCTTGCTGTGCAGCTCATGCGCCTCCTCCGGCCATGCCCCAGCAAAGCAGCGGTGGTGGCTTCCTTTCTGGCTTGATGGGCAGCGTGGCACAGGGTGAGCAAGCGTACTTGTGACTTCAACGCTCTTGGTCTGCTTTAGGGCCCACAGGCTGCAGCAGCCCAGCTCACATCTGTAGTAGGGAGTAGAGTAGCATCGCTTCTCACCGACGCAGCAGCAGTGGCAGTTGGGGTTCCACGCATGGGCTCGCAGTGCTCTGTTGCGGCTCAGCTCGCAGCACCACACCGCAAACACCGTGAATGCTATTTGAAGGAGTCCGTGGCTGTTCACGATGTGTATATATGGGTTGGAAGTGCACTTGCTTATTCCTGCAGTACTGCGCAGTATTTGCCCACGCTTTTCGCGCTTACCTCATCATGCGCTGTTGTGGCCGTCGTGCTCCTGCAGGTGCTGCCCTGGGTACGGGCAGTGCGCTGGCACACCGTGCAGTGGACTCTGTTATGGGTTCACGAGGTGGTGGTGAGCCTGCAGCAGCCCCAGCAGCTGCACCTGAGCCAGTGGCATATGCAGCTGCACCAGCTTCAGCTGAGGGCCCCTGCGCGCAGCAGGCCAAGGCCTTTGCTGACTGCATGAGCCGTGCCAGTGGTGACATGGCGGCCTGCCAGTTCTACTTTGAGGCGATGCAGCAGTGCAAGGTGGGCCAGCCTTTTGCCTGATCAAGCAGCAGGCAGGCTCATTGAAGCGGTGCTGGCCGCTCTGGAGTATGGCCGCATGTGAGGTGCTGGTGTAGATGGTCAGCAGCTGCGGAATGGTGAGCTGTGGAGAGGGGTGCATGCACTTGCTGTGTGATGGTGGGCACGCGCCGCGTGCTCCCGTGTCATGGCCACACGTGGTCACAGTTGAGCTGCCCAGCAAGGTGTATGCTTGCACATGTGCAGCGAGGCAGCAGGTGTGCTTGGGAGGAAGCAGTGATGGCGGCGCCGCAGATCCGCCACACTGCATGGGTGTCGCTGCAGCTGCCATGGTTGTGTGTGTTTCCGCACAGCAGGGTGCTTCGTGAACATGCAGCAGGCATGCAGGCAGTATGTGCATGCTGTGACAGTTGTGGTCTGCGCTGGCTGGAGCTGTGTATCTGTTACTGTTCAGCGTGTGCTACATCCAGCAACCCTTTTGTTGGGTTGGTCCTGCGTGCACATGCTTGTAATGCAGCAGTAAACTGCTATAAGCACTTTGGGGTGTGTGCCAGCACTGAGATGTGCTGGCCTGCTGTGCTGCCCATGTCAGCCAGCATGTATCCACCGTCATTGTTTATGGCCGGCATGCTTTGGAAGATGTGGCCTGATTCGATTCTTCCGGCAGATGTCTTTTTGTTATCTATGTTCACTCATTGGCGTTGTAGTGTGCTGGCTCTTCCCTCATGCTGCCCTTTCACCTGCTGGTAATCCCTGTATGCTTCTAGAATCTTCATCTTCTATTGCCACTCGGCAACACTGGGACAGGCTGCATCCGCCTGGCAGCATCGCAGGCTGTTTTGGCTGTACAGACTTACTTGTTGCCTTGCCGACTGCTGGGGCTGAGACCTTGCCCTGCTGCTGCTGCTGAGCTGATGCTTCAGCTGATCTGCTGGCAGCCTTTGCTGCTGCCGCCGCTGCCGCCGCCTTACGTACTTTGTATAGGCGCTGACGCTCTGCTGCGTCCTTCTCTTCCTGCGCTGCCCTGCGCTTTGCCGCTGCTGCACTCTCCTGTTGCTTGAGCTGGACTGCAAGCTGCCTTGCTGATTCTGCCCTTTTTGCCGCTGCCTGTGTTAGTGCTTCAGCTGAGCTGATGGCTGACTCGCACTCAATTGAGTGCGAGTCAGCCATCAGCTCAGCTGAAGCACTAACACAGGCAGCGGCAAAAAGGGCAGAATCAGCAAGGCAGCTTGCAGTCCAGCTCAAGCAACAGGAGAGTGCAGCAGCGGCAAAGCGCAGGGCAGCGCAGGAAGAGAAGGACGCAGCAGAGCGTCAGCGCCTATACAAAGTACGTAAGGCGGCGGCAGCAGCAAAGGCTGCCAGCAGATCAGCTGAAGCATCAGCTCAGCAGCAGCAGCAGGGCAAGGTCTCAGCCCCAGCAGTCGGCAAGGCAGCAAGTAAGTCTGTACAGCCAAAACAGCAGGTGCCTGCAGGAAACAGCAGTGAGGAACAGCGCAAGTTCACTCAGCACCTATCAGCGCTCTTATCAGGAGCAGCAGAAGCTCAGGCTACAGCATCAGCGCAAGTAGCAGCTGAGATCCAAACCTTTGAGCAGCCAGGCCTTCTCGAGCCTGCACCAGCCTTCATCGATCGTATCACCTTCCCAACACCAGGCAGATACGACAGGGAGCTCACCGACGAGGAGATTGCCAACACCGTGGCAAGGCAGCAGCAGTTGCAAGAAGAGCAGCGGCAGCAGGAAGAAGCGCAGCGGCTTTAACAGGAAGTCTGGAACGAGATTTCCAACTACCGGCAGCAACCAAACCGCCTGGCAGCATCGCAGAATACACCAGCTTTTGGTTCTGCTGCCTAAAAGCATGCGGTACAGTTCAGCCATGGTGTTCCCGTCGTACACAATGCGCTGCTGCAACTTCTTTACACAATGCGCTGCTGCAACTTCCTCAACTGAAGAACATCAGTGCTGCGCCTTACAACATGTCTGGGTTATCACGCTGGCCAGCAACCATGGGAAGCTCATACGTCTCATCATCATCATCATCATCATCATATTACCCATTCAAGCCATAGCATCAGCGCCATCGGCCCCGCGCCCCACCGGGGCGGAAAGAGGAGGGAGCACTGCTCCAGAATGTTTGCATGCATTGCGCACATCCCAAGACTTGACAAGAAAAGCAGCAATACACGGTGACACCATCCGACATCTTCCAGAACTGCCCCAAATATCATCAGGTACAAAACGCAACACCTTGATTGACGAATCAGCCATGGACAAAACGCTGCGCAACTTTTCAGCGCAACCAGGCAGGGATCTGATCTCAGCAAACATACTATCCCTCTGAGCAGAAGTAGCAGGGCAATCAAACATGAAGTGTGACAAAGACTCAACTTCTGCACCACAACAAGGACATCCTGAAGTGGAGTTAGCTCTGCGCCCGCCAAACTGACTAGTGCGCTCATGTACACACAGACAACCCATACGAACACGCAAAAGCAATTCAATGCCACATGAAATTGCCACTGAATGCAAGTACGGCCTAGGCCTCCTGAAACCCATAGCATCAACATGAGTGGGATGCACATGAGTCACATGGTGGGGCGCGGGGCCGATGGCGCTGATGCTATGGCTTGAATGGGTAATATGATGATGATGATGAGTCACATACCGACTCAGAGTGGAGTGTTCCAACGTTTCACATGCAATCCTTTCAGCATGTAGTGTCCTGACCTGCTTGTTGCCATGGCTCTTGCACGCACTGGCTCTGCCTTCCGCGGTCACAACATCCACACCATACTTGCACAGCAGGCTCTGTACATACTTGTGCCACGGTGTCACCGTTACAGCACCACTAGGACGCCTCCATTCAGCTGTAAACACTTGATTTGGCAGCCGAACGCCCTGCATACGCTGAATCCTGTAGTAGTACTCCAAAGCCCTCTGATGAAGCCACATATGCAACGGTTTCACACCCCATTCTGCCAAGAGAGCTGAAGAGCATGGGCGCTCCTTGCCACAGCGCATTGCGCATTTGATGATGTCTGTCTGCACTTTGTCAATCAGCTGCAGTTGCCTAGCTGTGGACGGAAACCAAACCTCACTGCCATATTCAACAATGGGACGGACACACGTCAGCAACAGTCTGCGTTTAACCTCCACACTGATGCTGCGGCTCTTCCAAATTGGCATGAGCGCACCCTTCACACGTTGCACCTTAGCCAGCATCTTCTCAAAATGTGTGGTCCATGTACAGGTATTGTTGAACCACAGGCCAAGATAGCAGTACTCCGATACAACAGGCACAGGGACATTGTTCCAAACAATGCCGGAGTCAACCAGCTGGCTGGTCTGTCTTGCTGGCAGCACATGCATGACGGCAGACTTCAAGCTGTGGAGCTTGAAGCGCCACTGGCAACTGTAATTGTAAACAGTTGCAGCCACAGCCTGAACTTCAGGCAGAGACCCGCAGACAGCAACAAAGTCATCAGCCTGCATGGCTGCCACAACTCGGCCTGCAGGTTCGTCACGAGGGCCCATGAGGGTAACGCCAGGGTGCTTTGCATGCACGTCACGCAGCAAGTCGTCGATAAACAACAGGTACAGTGTGGGCGAAATAACATCACCCTCATGCAGGCCAAGGTCGCAGGTGAACCTACCCGTGGTGCAACCCTCATGAGACACCACACGCTGCGCGGCCTGATACAAGTTGTACAAGACACGGAACATCTTGCCACGCACACCCTTTATCCCACAGCTTCTGGAACAAGCCATCAAGCCAGACCAGTAGGGAATGCCTTGAAGGTGTCAACGAACAACACATATGACTCCTTTCCCTCAGCTTTCCTGCCATTAAGGACCTCGCTGAGCACGCTTTGATGGTCAGCACAACTGCGCTTGGGGCGGAATCCGTTCTGACTCTCGTGCAGCAGCGGCGCCGCTGCTGCTGTAGCAGCAGTTGCGCGTGGCTGCTGCTGCTGCTGCTGCTGTTGTGCTGAATGCTGGCCTTGCTGCTGCTGCTGCTGCTGCTGCTGTGCTTGTGTTTGCTGCTGCTGCTCCTGCTGCTCGCCCTCTGCAAACTTAATAAGGCGCTGATTGAGGACGCTGGTGTAGAACTCATAGAGCACGCTGAGCAGGGTGATGCCGCGGTAGTTGCCTGGGTCTGTCAGATCGCCCTTCTTAGGCATGCTGACGACTGTCCCCGGCACCTTATGTACCTGCTCAAGCTGCCACATGAGGCTGCAGTACTGCAGCAGCATGTCTGCAACTGTGTTGCCTCCGTACTTCAAAAGCTCGTTGACAATGCCTTCCTCTGCAGGGTTGCCAGCTTTGCCTGTGCGTAGACGCTGCAGGCATGCAGAAACCTCGGCGGCAGTGATGGGCAAGTCCAGCGGGCAGGGTGGGGCAGCATGAGGTGCGGTTGAGTCATGAAGGTACTGCTGTACATTGGCGGCAACCTGTGTCATGTGCGCTGGGTCGAACTGGGGGTTTGAGGCGGCAAACGCTGCATGGCTACCAACACGCTGATAGTGGCATTTGAATGCATCTGCTTTTTCTGCAGGGGTTGAAGCCGTCTGTCCTGAGGGGTGCTGCATGGCACTGTACACGGCCTCGCTGACATGCTTAGGGCACAGGCGACGCACAAGCTGCCACATATCCTTCTCCCCAAGCGTGCTGTCATCATTTAAGCGGTCTCTGTACGCTGCAGTGATTGCATGCTCGCATCGCTGTTTGTGCTGCTTCTCAGCTGCTTTGATAAGCTGTGCAGTAGCCTTGCGCTGCTGATCAAATGCATCCCAGTCTGCAACAAGGCCGGACTCCCTGTACTGTGTAAAGGCCTGCACCCTGGCCTGCACAGCATTTGTCAGCTCCTGTGTCCACCACGGGAAGGACTTGCCAACCCAGACCCTTTTAAACCCAAAACTGGCATTGACCGCCTGACGAAGCGCTCCCAGCAGCTGCGCATGTGCTTGTTGTACTGCAGCATTGGCCGTAAGTTGAGCTGCAGAAACCTGCTGTTGTAGCACGGTAATAGTGGACGTATAAGCAGCGCCCAGCTATGCCAGGGCCTCCTGGTACGCCTCAAGTTCGGCCGATTGCTCCCCATTGCGCACTTTGAAATCATTTGGCTGTGCATTGAGGCGCAGCTTGACCTGTTTTGCAGGGCGACGTGCCACAGGCCTTTAAATGCAAGCAGACACTGGCAGGTGGTCAGTAGAACCCACTGTGTATGGCCCAACCTTGGCTGTTGGCCTGGCGGCAGCTTGGCACGGCATAGCAATGTCAGCAGACGCAATGATGTAGTCATTGAGGGACCTCCGCGCCGTGCCCCTGTGGAACCTGTCACATGTGATGTGCTGGTGGGGAGAGGTGGGTGCTGTGCGGGCATTCAGTGAGTAGAGATTGACGGCATTGAGCAGCGAGAGGAGGAGTTCACCATTGTTGTTTGTGGTTGTTTCGCCATGCATGCCAATGCGATCTGTGGGGCTTGCACCTTGCCCGACCCTGGCGTTGAAGTCACCCATGATCAACACAGAGCCTCTGCTCGACAGGTATGCGAGGTCCTCCTGCAGCGCTGAGTAAGCAGCCCTCCTCACTGGCGCATGCTTGTTCATATCAGGCATATACACCACTCCAATAAGCAGCTTAGGAGCACCATTCTGCCCTGGCATCACTAGCCACAGTGCATCCTCGTATTGCTGATCAGCAAAAGCAAACACTTTCACAGCATTTGCAACAGCGGCATGCACAGCAACCGCAACACCACCACTGGCACACCCATTCTCCCCAAGAGGCCTGGCCTTACTGATGTATGTGTAGCCTGGAATGAGATCGGAGGCCGCAGCTTCCCTGGCGCCTCCTTGGTTTCCACGAAGCCCATGATGTCGCAGCGCAGATCTTTGAGTAATTGGCAAACTTCCACCAGGCTTTGACCTGCCTTAGGCATGTTGTTCACATTGAGGACGCCGCACACCAATCCACTGCTACCTGGCTGCACCGGTGTCCTGTTGGGGCGGCGGCGGCGATGCTGCAGGGTCCTGCGGCTGGGCCTGGTGTTGTTGGAGCGTTGGCTGTGCCTGCAGCCCTGCTGCTGACCTGTGCTGCGCCGAGCAGGTGCTGCCTGCTCAGTGCCTGCGGGCTGCTGTTCCTCGTCCTCTGATGCAGGCACAAGCTCATCTTCCTCATCCTCCGTGTAGCCCTCAGCGGCGTAGTCGTCACCCGGTAATGCGGCCTGAGACAACTCAGCATCAGGCTCGAGCACAGCATACTGGTTAGAGAGCACCAGGCCGGCGCTCAGCTGCTCACGCCGGCCCGCATGAGTGCGGCCTGCATAAGCCCCGCGTGCTGACAGGATGACTGCGCCATCGAAGGTAAACACAGCGCGCCAGTGCAGTACACGCTGAAGCTGCTGCTTCAGCATAACCACCATGCATGCTGTCAGTTGGCGCACTGCCGATGACGGCATGGTGAACACGATGGCTGTCTGCCCCGCCCAGAAGGCCCTGCCTGTGAGCAAGTCGCATGGTACATCTCCTCCTGACATCTGTGCAACAGCATTCAGGCCTGCGGCCCGCACCTGGGCGACGGTGGTTGCTGTCCTGCGTGGGCCAAACAGCTTCACCTGGTAACCCCAACTGTTCTCATCCCTGGTTTGACGTCTCTGGGCGCGCCTAGACCCAGTGATTGTGCCGCTGGACGGTGCAGCCTCAATTTCAGTGGGGCCACCAGGTGCTACAGTGGCGGCAGGAGCTTCGGTATCCGCAGCTGCAAGTGGGTTTGTAGGGTTGGTAATACGCGCAGCAATGCGGGTTGGTCGGTTTGCGGGTTGGGGTGTGCCCACGTAGCCACCTGCAGCAGCGGCGGCATATGTGTCAATGCACACCTTACGCCATGCACCCTGCAGCCACACGTGTGAGCTACAGTCAGGGCAGGCAGGGGCGCTAGATGGGCCCTCGCCAAAGCGAGGATTGGTGACTGGATGGCAGAAGCCATCAATCACCACATATTGCCTGGGCAGGGCGAGTCACGGGACCACAGGGGCCAGGAGCTGGCTGCTGGCCTGCAGGGGCCCCTGTGGCCCTGCCGGTCTGCACTGCCAGGCTGCACTCCTGAGACATCCTGTGGTCCTGTGTCATGTTCATAAGTTGCTTGTGAAGCAGGGGCGGCAGGGTAGGCAGCAGGCACACTTTGTGAAGGCAGCAACAAGCAACAGCGGCACCAACAACTGTTGTTGCAGCAGTAGCAACAGGACACGCCAGGTACAGCATTAGACTCGCCACAGGATCGGCCGTAAGGCTGGCGAGACACAGCTCAGAGCTGGCCATGAACTGCTGCCGCATTTGCAACCACTGCTGCATGAACCTACTGCTGCTGTTGCTGCTCTGGCTGCTTCTGCAGAATGGCAGGGATTGAACGCAGGCTGCTGGCACGGTTGCAGATGCATGCATCACGCTCAATGCATTTTCTTCCCACTTGAAGCTCATACGTCTCCATCATCATATTACCCATTCAAGCTCAAACGTCTCACACGTCTCCATGGGAAGCTCAAACGTCTTGCATGCGATGCCAGCAACCATCAAACATGCTTTGAAGACGTGACGTTTGCAATTTCATGGAGACCATGGGGTCGGTTTACATCCGTTCTTTTGCTGTTTGCAACAGCAACTCTGCAGGCATCCTGGAGCCCAGGAGCGCTCCTGGGCTAGTCGTTCTTTGCATCCATGCTGAGCCAGCAATACGGGTGCCACCCACTTACAGCGCTGGTGTTGATGCCCTTGTATTTGACTGTGCATTCACCACCTGTATGGACTTGCAGTCATCTGCCTGCGATAAGTCACTTAGAGTGCTGCTTTCTTCACAAGGCACCTGCTGCCAGCGGTGCTGTTGCCTGACGATCAGGCTGGAGCCCTGCACCCTCAACACAGGCAGCTGGCACTCTGGGACCTTATGTAACTGTCTTTAATAATATAGTTTGTTCCTGCCGCACCCGAGCGTGTTGCGGGCTTGCAATATAGTAGTTCAGTAATACGCCCGGTCACAACTGTGCGATGACAATCGGCCGAACCCATTCGAAGGCCATACATCTCTGCCGTGGAATGGTTTTCATGCCTGATCTATTATCGACTCCGCCAAAGTGCAGCCAATTTCGGTCGTAAGTGTGTGCACAACCTGCCACTGGTGCTGTTGCAAATGTTCTCAAATCGATCAGTGTGATTCCTGAACACTATAATGATGTGTCGAGGTGGCTAGGGCAGTAGAGCACCCGGCGTGCATGCCCACACCGATGTCGCTGTCGCAGTGCCTCACGCAGCTTTCGGCCAGCAGCCTGCCAGGGTTGAGTCAGCTGGTGCCAGCAGTAGCAGCTGCAGGCCTCCAGCACCTCCGCAGCTTGCATGGCGCGCGCTTCTGGTGCCGCAGCAGTGAGCAGCAGCAACAGCAGCAGTCCCTGGCTGCACTGTCAACTGCTCGCTTCATAGCTGCACAAGCCCAGCATGCGCACTCCGATAATGATGTAGTAGGCTCCAGCGCTCTAACGCAGGCGCAAAACAGCCCGTGGTATGATGCACATCTTGGTGTCGCAGCAGCCAGTTCGCCACAGGCTGTGCCCCATGCAGCAGATCCATGGACTGCAGGAGGCAGTCCTGGTACATCAGCAGTAGGCAGTAGAGCGGTGTCACAAGCACCAGCGCCAGAAGCGGCGGCAGCAGCAGGCCCCAGTAGCAGCATAGCAGACCATCACATCTCCGCGGAAGGCGATGTCGTGTATCCTGAGGGTGCACTGCTGCGCCACATCGAGCAGCACTGGCGGCAGCTGCAGGCCTGCCCCAGCGCAGCTGCATACACGCAGCGCATCAGCTTCGATGAGTTTGGACATAGGTGGGCGTGCGGGTGTAGATGGGTAGTGCGTGGCTCAGCACTGTAGCTACAGCTGTGTGCATGAGCCGGCAGCTGTTGGTGCTTGCCTAGCGTGCAGTGTGCTGTGCTGGCGATGTGTCAACCATGCGCAAAATGTGCAGGGTGAGGGCGCAGCGTGAAGGATGTGTGTCGCCAGGGTGTGCTCAGGCTAGTCAGGCATGCCCTTCTGCAGCAGAGCACCCGCAGTGCACCAGGCGCTGCTTGTTGTGTGCTGGCACATGTGGGGGGACGGCTGGTGTGTGCTGCGAGTGGGGGTTGGTGTGGTTGGTGGTCGTCAGGCTGATTGAGGGTGGGCATGGTGACCAGCAGCTGGCCTCTGCCCAGCCGCTGTGTCCCATGTTGCTGTGGTGCATGCCACCAGGTGCAGCCAGCAGCTGCGCGTGCGTGCGAGGCTGCCTCTGCAGCGAGGCACCCCTCTCCCACAAAGTTCAGACAGCTGCCCACCTCAGCTTGCTGCTCTCGCTGTGCTTGCCGCTGCCGCTCTTGCCACTGCCGTTGCCTGCTGCTGCTGCTGCTGCTGCTGCTGCTGCTGCCGCTACTGCTGCTGCTGCCTGCCCCCAGGTACATCCAGCAGCTGGAGCGCGAGGAGTTGTCGCGCAGCAGGGCGCTGGCGCAGCTGCGCAAGGAGCTCGCCGCAGACGCGCGCAGCGGGCGCAGCTACAAGCCGGGCGGCGGCATGGCGAACCGCCTGGTCAGTGCGTGGCTGCCCCTCGTGACCCAGGCGATTGAGGAGGAGCAGGTGCAGGTGCGCACTGCAGGGACGACTCACAGCTGCTGCTGCAGGCGCAGCGACAGCTGCGCTGCGGGTGGTGGGGCACGTGACTGTAGGCACCTGAAGGCGAGGTATGTATGAGCGTATGGCTCAGGCTGAGCCCATGCGTGCAGCAAGAGCAGCAGCAGCTACTGGCAGGTGGTGCAGCTTCCCAGGTTTACCACTGCAAGCGAGTTCATGCTTAACGCACGCAGCGCGCTCAGCGGGAACCTGCCCCCTGTGCTGCAGGTGCTGCAGAGCGGCGGCGACCGAGCAGCTTTGCAGCGGCGAGACAGGCCCAACTACGGCCCCTACCTGCTGCTGCTGTCGCCCGAGGACATGGCACACATCACACTGCAGAGTGAGCGGCAGGAAGGCTGCACAGTACTGTATAGGGTGGGGGGGGGGTCTTTCACCAGGGGTGGGGTGGGAAGCAGCTGCTTGCTGCGTTTGCAGCGGTTGCTTGCTGCATGCTCAAGTATGCGGCAGGTCGCTGACCAGCAGCAGCTGCCTGTGGCTGCACATGCCTGCGTCCCCCATCC
>JACERP010001035.1:25000-29650 GCA_014080715.1 Scenedesmus sp. NREL 46B-D3 | reverse complement strand
ACGCAGCGCGGCACACCCTGCAGCACACCAGCCAGCAGCGCGGCAGCAGCACAGGACGCAGCACGTGGAGCCATGTGTGCTTGACGCACGATACTAGAGTGGCGGCAAGGACGATGAAGCCGGCAGTGAGCGAGGTCTTGTGGGCGCAGGCGCTGCTGGTGCTGCATTGCAACCATCTAGCAGCCACAGCTACAACACGCAACACCATCCAAGCTTGCAAGACAATACCCAGCTATCAGCCAAGGGGTGAGCAAAGACTCGGTGGAGCATGCAAATGGCATGCTAGCTCCTACTGCTGCCATATGCTGCCAACAACTGCTGAGCCGGCATTGACCTCTCCATCCTCCCCACTGCATGCCTGCTGCTGGTGGTGCGCCATAGTGCCGTTCATTTCACTCAACAACGTAACAACTGCTGCACTCACCGCTGAGCAGGCGAGGAACCTGTCCAGCAGCCCCACTGCTGCGTGCAGGCTCTCCTGCTGCAACCGCAGCTCCTCTGCCACCTCGACCAGCCAGGACACCACAACCATGCGGCTGGCGCCATCAACCGCTGTGCCGCCAGTGCCAGCAGCGTTGTCGGCGCTGGCAGGCAGCAGCTGCTGCTGCAGTGCTGGCTGCTCACTGGCCTGGTGGCGCCTGCAGGAGGCAGGCATACAGGGCAACAGAGAGGCGGTCATGTGTGTGTGTGTGTGTGTCTTGCCAGGACAGCAACTTGCAGGACACAGCCAAACTGGTGCTGGCCACAAGTTGTAGCGAGAATGCTGCCAATGATCACAACATACTGCGACTGATCGAGTCACATGGCAACTGCCAACGTTTGTTCGCGAGGATGTTGGTTGGAAGGTGTGAGAGGGGGTGACACTATGACCACTGTGAAACAGTGGCTGAGGTTGCTTGCAGGAGGCAGAGCACCTGTTGAGGGTGGCAAAATTGGTAAGGAATGTGGCAGACATTGCGTGTGGCAATGCGGCCACGAGCCATTTGCCAGGCAGCCGTTGCCGCACAACCAGTACGCCACAGCAGTACAACAGAAGCAGAGGTCTTAGGAAGGCGGAATCGCCCACAACATACACTGCTGGTTGTCCAGTCCCGGCAGTGCAAAACATTGTTGATTAAAGGTTTACTGTGCGCACCTGATCATCTGTGTGCAGGCCATGTACGTTGCAGCTGGGCCAGTGCGCTCCAACCACCCCTCCGAGCGATCGCTCAAGCTGGGGAGCGGCATCTTCGATGAAACAGGCACTCAGGCTATCGCTGTCATCTGCCTGACAGGTGTTTCGACGGTGGGGCTGAGCTGTAGAGCCTCAATGCCGTCCGTGCTTGTTTCCATCAGGCAGGAGCCTGCCAGCGTCTGCAAACCACCATTGAGACTAGTATCTTGTTGTTAACCAGGTAAGCGTACATCATCGAGTACTTGCACAACGGGATGCTGCAGCAAACGCAAAACGCCGAGTATGCTGCTGCAACAGGCTGCTCAAGGCGATCCAGCCAAACCACCGGCCGCGGGCATGGCGCACTCGTCAAGCTGCAGCAAGCGCGCTTACCTGTGAGCTGCAGATGCTGGCAGAGCGAGAACAGGTGATATCCTGCTGGTGCTGCCCACATTCGGTTGCTTGCTGGGAGCAGTCACACTGCTGAAAGGCTGCTGCCATTGTGAATAGATTCAAGATAAATTTGTCGTGGAGAGTAGCTGTATTCGTTGCTTACGGCTGCTGAAGCATCTACACCCAGAGTCAGTTGGACCCAAATCTGCTCAAGCAGCTTTTGACTTATGCTACTGAGCCTTAACCAGCTATTATGTACATCACAAACAAGCAGCAGGGCTGGATTGACGTGCACACAGGATCATATAGCGGCAAAGGAAGGGCCAGGGTCCGGTGCAAACCCTGCTGACGAACACACCCTGTAGGACAAGTATTACTTGGTTCACCTGTAGCAATGAATGACATGAATCTGTAGGGTTACGTGTCGTTGATCTACAAATTTTGGCATGATACAGTGGCTTGCGCTTGCCCTCTCAAATGGCTAACGGGGCCTATATATACAGTATTATACCGTTACACCGTTCAATAGTCTGCAAGGCTCTAAGGACGGTATAAGGGGGTAAACGGTGTATCCAGCTCGTTTGCACAGGCTAAAGGAGCTCGTTTGCACAGGCTAAAGGACGGTATAAGGGGGTAAACGGTGTATCGGGCAACGGTTTAACGGTATAATACTGTACACTGAAGTAGGGCAGGCGCCATTTGCAGAACATCCTGAGTCGGTGGTCTCTTTCAAAGTGACTTGGCTGTGGCTTAGCGAGCAATTGCTTATGATGTGGTCAAACGAGCGACTGCAATCACTGCTCAACTGACCAACGTGCTTTCGCCCTGGTTGGGGTGCCAACTTGCTGCTCATAACAAAAGGCACAGCACTGCTGCTGATGAGTCGAATGCTGGATGGATGTGTGCTGCCGCGCGGCAGCACATATGTGCATGTGCATCTGATCATCCAGTGTCATCGTGACATGATGGCATGGCACGCGTGTGCACGTGCACGGTGTGCTGCAACTGATGCCTTGATCAATCAGAGGTCAGGTACTAGAACTTGAAGCGTGCGTGCGTGATTGCGTGCGTGCGAGCGTGCGTGCTGTGTGTCTGTGCGTGTGTGGGACACAGGCCATGCTGGTTGCGGTTTGGGGGCTGCAGGGTTTCACTGGGGTCCATGCCCTGCATGTGCCTCAACTCCTCTGTGTTCGTGCGTGTGTGCAAATGCTGCACACGCAAGCAGAAGCCGGCGCCTCCGCTGCATGCCGTTTTTGTCCCGGATTGTAGGGCTTGACTTGCTGGGTGGTGCTGCTGTAATTCATGTGTTGCATCAGTCCGCAGGCTTGCGTGCCATTAGGTTGCAGTGTGCTGCGGCAATTTAGGGTGGTTTGGCGTGGATTGAGATGTGCTGCAGTGCGCTGTGTGTTTCAAATGGGGTGTACTGCAGTGTGCTGCGGCAATTTAGGGTGGTTTGGCGTGGATTGAGATGTGCTGCAGTGCGCTGTGTGTTTCAAATGGGGTGTACTGCAGTGTGCTGCGGCTATATAGGGTGGATCAGTTTGGTTTGGGTTGTCCTGCAGTGCACTGTGTATTTCATATGGGGTGTACTGCAGTGTGCTGCGGCTGATTAGGGTGGTTCAGCGTGGTTCGGGGTGTACTGCAGTGCACTGTGTGTTTCAAATGGGGTTTACTGCAGTGTGCTGCGGCTATTTAGGGTGGTTCAGTGTGGTTTGGGTTGTCCTGCAGTGCGCTGTGTGTTTCAATTGAAAATGATTGAAATTGAAATTGCAAATGGGGTGTACTGCAGTGTGTTGCGGCTATGCAGGGTGGTTCAGTGTGGTTTGGTTTGTCCTGCAGTGCACTGTGTGTTTCCAAATTTATCCGAATTAACGAATTACCAAAGTAGGGCCACTGGCCCACCCGCAAAGGAGCCAAACAAGGCTCATGGGGTCCACAAAACTCAAAAGAATACCATCAACCGAAAGAAACCGCAACCTCAACAAGCTCAGAGAGCTCAGAACTCAGAGAATCAGTAACTTCAGAAGCACTACTAGTAATGCCATCACTGGGAAGCAACAAATGTGCCAACTCTGGATTGCTACGTACCAGTAAGCAACTGTGGATGAAAGCAGCAACCCTACTAAGGTCTTTGCCGCATTTCGAATGGGGTGTACTGCAGTGTGCTGCGGCTATTTAGAGTGGTTCAGCGTGGTTCGGGGTGTACTGCAGTGCACTGTGTGTTTCAAATGGGGTGTACAGCAGTCTGATGCGGCTATTTAGGGTGGTTCAGCGTGGTTTGGGGTGTACTGCAGTGCACCGTTTGGTGGGTGTGGGGTGCCCTGCAGTCCTGCGCTGCGTGCCTCTGCCCCTTCTGCCCCAGGGCTTCATCGGCAGCACAAGTGACAGCCTGGTCGGCCAGCGCAGCAGCTGTTTTGCCTGGCATGGGCCGTGCACGGGTCTTTGGGTCGTATTTGGGGGTTCAGGGTTCGGTGCTTTGATTCGTGGCATGCGCGCAATTAAAGAAGCGTCTCACGACGCTCGGTCGCCTGGCCTGCAGCTGCTGTACTGCCCGGGTGCCTGCTGGCGAACACGGCTGCACGGCGCTTGTCCCTTTCCTTGGCTTTATTGTTTGTGGTGCTTGGCCGGCGGGCTTGCAGGCCTGCTGCACACAGCCCGGGGCCAGCTGGTGACAGATCAGGGCTGGATGGAAAGGGGCGGGAGGTGCGGAGCCGCTGGACCTGCGCCGTGTGCTTTGCGCTGCATGTTCTGCCCACCCCACCGGCCGCAGGCGTGTGGGCTTTGCATGAGTGGCGGCGTCAAGGCGGCTCCTAGCACCAGCGGCTGCTGCCCATACGTGCCTGTTTATCACTGCAATTGGAGCATTCCCTCAACTGTCACACACTTGCAAAGTTGGTCCACATACTGTATGTTGCAAAGCATGTCAATTGTTTTGTTACTGTCAGGCCGAACGCACACGATGCTGCACCGGCCGTGTATACAGATCAACAAGCCTTTAGAAACTGGTGCACCTCATCTCACGCACTGTTGCACTCGGTTTGGTTGTTGGGGGGGAGGGACTGTCTTTCTAGTGGCTTCAGGCGGTGCAAGGCATGCTGACTACC
>JACERP010001035.1:0-20000 GCA_014080715.1 Scenedesmus sp. NREL 46B-D3 | reverse complement strand
GTTTCCCTGCTAGGTTAGCGTGCCGCTGCTTAGTACATACATAGCCCAGAGCACTTTCGTTGAGGCAAGTGGTGCTGCATGGACCGCCGATGATTGCGCATGACGGCAAGTTCTGTTATCGCCTTTGGGTTGAAGGTTCAGGTCTGGCTGGATTCTGGCAGTGGCAGTGTGCGGGCTTGGCATTGAGCCCTGAAGTGTGTTGTGCAGGCGCTGCCGCGGCCACTGTTGGGTCGTGCGGCGCTGCTTTCTGTTTCTGGCAGCCCACGGCGGCGCTGCTTGTCTTTGCAGGGGATGTGGTGTGTGGTGTATGCGGGCTTGGCTGTTGTGCAGCTTGCCTTCCTCAGGTTGGCAGCATGCATGGGGCACTCCGACGTGCCACGCGTGTTGTCAGGAAAAGGAAGAAGCAGGGATCTGGCACGCATGTCGGCCCACTCCGCGACCGAGGGCATGGCGCTGCTGCTGCTCTGCAGCTTCAAGCATTGCAGCGGCCAAGTTGGCCGCTGCAAACGACACCAGTCATGCGTGTGATGCTGCTGACCATGCACGTTGGACCCCAGCAGCATGCAGCACATGCGCCGTCAAGCTATCAGGCAGTACAACAGTGATACACACACCGAATGCGCGTTTGCACTTTGTGGTCGGGCGCTGAGCCCTCCTGCTAGTCCCTGCAAGTTCAGGCATGTCAGCGGGGTGTTCACTCCTGCTTGCAGCTGTGTTGAGTGTGATGGCTGTATGCTAGGATGCGGTTGAAGTGGGAATGTTTGGGTTGTTCTGGAGCATGTCACTGACTTGGTTTGAAGGCTTGTTGTTGATTGTCTTGTGCATGCTTGGGATGCGCGCATCAGGTGCAAACACAGTGAAGCAATGCGCCATCTTCCGTCCAATCCCGCACAGGCTGGGGCGCGGGGGGCCAGTGGCAATTCTGCTACGGCTTGAATGGCTGACATCATCATCATATTACCCATTCAAGCCATAGCATCAGCGCCATCGGCCCCGCGCCCCACCGGGGCGGAAAGAGGAGGGAGCACTGCTCCAGAATGTTTGCATGCATTGCGCACATCCCAAGACTTGACAAGAAAAGCAGCAATACACGGTGACACCATCAGACATCTTCCAGAACTGCCCCAAATATCATCAGATACAAAACGCAACACCTTGAATGGCTGACATGACAACGTTGGAGCGAGTGAAGCACCAACAGCAGTGTGCTGCGAGCATTGCACCTTGTGACCAGTTGCAGTGGGCTGGCCGCCGGTCAACTGTTCGGTTCACTTTGTCGGCGGCTCCGAGCTCTGTGGGCCACAGACTGCCACGTGCACTTTCCGCCTCCCCAGTGGGTTGAGGTGCGTTGCCGATGCCGCCAAGGTAATGCTTACAAGAGTGATTAATTATTATGACTGCAATGGCCACAGGCAGTAGCGTGCAGTGCGGCCATGCAGGTGCCGGCTGGCAGCGTGGCACTCCATCATAAAGTGTCCGGCGATCTCAGCTGGATCAAGCAGCCCTGACAATCTGTCTTAGCTGACGGCTGGGTTCTGGTCCTGCTCGTGCGCACTGACTGCTTGTGAACTGGTGCCACTGCCGTGGAGTCACATTTTCACATGTTCACATCTTGGAAGTTACATGGGTAACTTTGCCCGTTTGGGGAGCCAATGACAGGCTCATTGGGCAAGGAGCAAAAACCAAAGCAAGCCAAAAAAGATATTGGACAAAGGAGCCATCCCTACCAAATATCACTCCACAGGGACGTGCCTGGACCGTCGCCGGTCCGTGTCCTTGTGCATTGCCAGACATACAAGCAAGGGGTGTATGTTGATGTGCGAGAGCTCCTTCTAATAAGATACTACCCCGCTTGGAATCAGAGCTGTGACGTTTGGGCACTCAATCAACGGCACGCATGCCTGCTGCATGTGCCAGCACATCCCGCTGATCTGAGCTCTGTTTGAACTTCTGCAGGAGGCACCACCTTGTCATCCTGATACAGTGGACTCTGCTTTGCCTTGCTTCGCTTGGCAATCTCCGGTTCGGAACACTGCGTGTGCCACTTTCGACTGATCTCTGGCTGTCAGACCAGCTGTGTCAGACAGCTTTATGGCTGAGGTTCAGGCAAGCAGGGCTGGGTCACTTTTTTTTGCAGCAGTGCTGCCGTTCGCGGTGCTGTGATGATCAGGATGAGGCTTGGATGTTACGAGGCACATTTTTAAATATCAGTCGAGTGTGGCAGGCTGCGCTTGTCTTCAAAGTGATCGGGTGTGTGCGAGCCGTGGTGACTTCACACGCTGCACATCAGCATGACGCCGACGCAACAAAGAACTACGCAGATATGGATTATGATGCTGCTTGGGCTCTCCGCAGCATCCTCAGGTGCGGTTGTCTGACCTCCGGCTAACCACCATCCCGCACCTCTCCGCTGCGATCTATGCACGCACGCACTCTGCATGTCAACTGCCGCATAGGTTTTGGTATGGATTAAATATATTATAGCTAATCCTACCTCACTTTTGCATCGCAGGCGCTTCACAGCAGCAGCAGCAGCAGCAGCAGCAGCAGGCTCCCGCCTTCAGCACAGTGACCATGCTGGACATGGACCGGCCTGGCAAAACCATTCCGCAGTCCTTCATGGGATTTAGCCACGAATGGCCATATGTTGAGGAACTCTACACGATCCCTAAATACATGGACATCATCAAACTGCTGCAGTCTTTTGGCTCAGGTGAGCCCAGCAGCAGCAGCAGCAGCAGCGTGCACTGCCACAGGAAGCAGCAAGCAACGCATCGCAAAAGCGGTGCTGCTGAACGGGAGCAACAGTATCATGGTTCCTCGTACCGCCGACTCAACTAACCAGCAGCAGCAGCAGCAGTTTGACGATGCTGAAGCACTGCAGGTTGAAAAGGTTACTGCAGATTCATGGCCTTGGCGTGGAGAGGCACACAGCTCCACTTTTCAGTTCAAGCAGCAGCAGTAGCAGCAGCAGCAGCCCAGAACCAGCAGCAGCTTGGTTGCAGCAATGGAACCTGAGCCGCGCAATGCTGACAGCAGCGGGCCGCGGCAGCAGCAGCAGCAGCAGCAGCATGTCTTTGCAGCAGTGCTGTAGATCGACTTGCATGCGGTGGTGCCGCCGCCGCCGTCGCAGCAGCAGCAGCAGCAGCGTGTGTTGCCCAGGCGCAGCGCCTCCACTGGCATGTTCAACAGCAGCTGCCCTGTTGAGGCAGTGCTGAGACAGAAGACTGCCCTTGCAGCAACCAACAGGCTCAGCACAGGAGGCTGATCATGCCTAGCAGAAAACCTGCTTCGCTCCCTGTCCATTCTGCTACAGCGTCAAAATGCTGACTCAGCAGCCATGGAACAGCAGCGCGCGCGGGCTGTGCTGCACCGCATGCGCAGCACTCAGCGTGTGCCTCGAGGCGGCTGCTGCTCCTCGCGTCATGGCTCGCTGCAACGCCACTGCGCAAACAGACTGGCAGCGCTTCAGCAACCCACTGCTGCTGCTGCTGCTGCTGCTGCTGCTGCTGCTGCTGCTGCTGCTGCTGCAACCAGGCCCGCTGGTGTTGCGCGTGGGCGGCGGCAGCACCGACAAGCTGGTCAGCGTGCCGGGGCCGGAGGTGTGGCAGCCGCTGAGCAAGCTGCACGCCGCCACGGGCATGAAGTACATCCTGGGGCTCAACTTTGTGCAGGGCGATGTGGCGCTGTCTCGGCGGCAAATGGACGCGGCCAAGGCGGGGCTGCCCGCCAAGTCCATCATGAGCTTCGAGATCGGCAACGAGGTGCGTGTTGGCGTGTGCGAGCCCGGATGGTTTTTTTTGCTCGGGGGCGGCACTGGCAGCGCGGGCAGCAGCAGCAGCAGCAGTAGGAGCAGCGCGGGCAAGGCTCCTGGGTGTTGCCTGCTAGTGACTGCCAGCAGGTGGGTGTGGTGCCAACGGGTGATTGTGTTGCCAACTGCAGGCAGGTGGGTGTGTTGCCAAGGGGTGGGTGTGTTGCCAAGGGGTGGGTGTGTTGCCAAGGGGTGGGTGTGTTGCCAAGGGGTGGGTGTGTTGCCAAGGGGTGGGTGTGTTGCCAAGGGGTGGGTGTGTTGCCAAGGGGTGGGTGTGTTGCCAAGGGGTGGGTGTGTTGCCAAGGGGTGGGTGTGTTGCCAACGGGTGCGCGGCGTCCTCCCAGGAGGTGCCTCAGCCCAGGCTTGGACGCTGCACTGGCAAGAAGGCAGGGGCCTTGCTTCTGTAGTCAGTTCATGGAGGATCTACTCAACCAACAACATGACAATCGAGTAGACAACCGAGTGCTTCAGGAGCCAGCAGCAGCAGCAGCAGCAGTAGCAGCAGTAGCAGCAGTAGCAGCAGCAGCAGCAGTGGTAGACCTGCTGCTGCCACCTTCACGTAGGTGCCCAGGCAGCTAAATTACAGTGCTGGAACATCCCTGAATGCCGCCGTTACTGCCGCTCTGCAATTGTATTGCTGCTCCGGTTTTGATTGGCTGTGCTGCTGCTGCTGCTGCTGCATGCTGTTGACCACTAATATTACATGTTGTTGCTGCTGCTGCTGCTGCTGCTGCTGCTGCTGCACGCGCAGCCCGACTACTACTTTGACAAGCCCAGCACGCACTGGAATGGCACCAAGCTAATCGCCAGCTTCAACGACTACCTCAGCTGCTGCTTCCACACGGAGTGGCACGCCATGGCAGAGGCGCTCAGCTGCAGGTGAGATGGAGTGAGACTAACGAGCTGAGAAAGAGTGATGTTATAGCATGTGATTCTGTCATTGAGTGAGAGTCGGTCTGGCATCAGCCGCTGCTTTCACACGGAGTGGTACGCCATGACGGAAGCGCTCAGCTGCAGGTGAGACAGAGTGATACTGGCGAGCTGATAAAGAGCGATGCTGAAGTCTGCGATTTCTTCATAGAGTGAGAGTGGGTTTGGCATCAGCTGCTGGTGCACGGAGTGTCATGCCGCGGCAGAGGTGAGAACGAGTGAGACAACCTGTGGATTACAGTGACAGTGGTGTCCTGCTTTGTTGTAGAGTGATAGTGGGCAAACAAATAAGCTGCTGCTTGCAAGCAAATTCAGTTGCAGCGACGGGGGCTCTCCGCTGTCTGCCCAGCTGCCTTCCAGCTGCACCAGCTGGTGATTCCCCTCATTTACTTCAACTTGGGAAATGAAGTACAGCAAGCATGCACCAGCATAAACCGCGCAGCATGAAGCAGACGCTGGCATGAAACATATACACAAGACGTGGATGGTGGCTGTTGCTCCCTGTCCTGCAGGTGTGGTCCTGAGAGCTGCGAGTATGGCCGTGTCCTGGCCGGACCTAGGCCCCACTGCTTGTTACAAAGAATAACATAACAACGCACCCGACCAAAGTGCCCCTGCATACTGCTCTGCTGCGTGCCGCAGGTCTGGGCCAGAGAGCTGCGAGTATAACCAGTTCACGGGGCCCGTGTGGGGCCACCTCAACCTGCGCAACACCACCATGGACTGGTTCCTGCAGTGAGTGCCGTGCCTGGCTCCATGTGGTTGTGTTCGTGTTGGCTGCACTGTGGCGAGGTTTGGTTGTTAATGAGCAGACTGTTTGTGTGGCCACTTCACGAGCCCGGTGTGCGGTCACCTCAACCTGCACACCACCACCATGGACGGGTTCCTGCAGTGAGTGGACTGTGCCTGAGCTCCAAGTATCACTGTGATGCTGTGCAGTTGGCCTGAGAGTGGGTAGCCCGCTGATTTCATGCTGCACGCTGCGCACCTCCGCAACCCCTCTGCAGCTCATGCTGCTGTTGCAAGGCCTGACTACTACAGCGCTGCTGTAACGCTGTTTGTAAAGCAATGCGAGCCGCTTAGTTGGCAAAAATGTGCGGGGCATGCCGTCCATGCACTGGCACAAGGCCATGCCGCAGGCACACAACACGCCGGTGACATTAACAATGTGTGTGGGCTTGCATGCGCTGCTCCATCTCTCTCTCTGCGCAGGACGAACGGCAAGTGGGTGGAGATGTCGTCCGTGCACTGGTATAAGGCCACGTCGCAGATGTACAACACGCCGGCCAGCCTGCTGGACGAGGAACCCATCAGGGCGGAGATGGTCAACCTGGCGGAGATCGTGCGCGTCAGCGAGCAAGTGTGAGTGACGCCTGACACTCTGCTGTGTCACCCGACGTGTCGGTGTAACTAGTGTAAATAGTGTGACTGGTGTAACCAGTTCCAGCAGCAGGCAGGTGGCGCGTCACTGCATGATCCTGAGCAACAAACAACGCCAATGCCAATGCCAGCGGCGCTGTGCACGGTTCACACGATAAATCCGGACATTGTGCATTGCATCCGGCCTCCGCTACACTACGCTCCGTCACTTTGCCACCCCGAATCAACTGCCGCTGCTGCCGCTGCTGCTGGCGCGCGCAGGTACGGCAAGCCGCTGCGCGTTGCGGAGATGAACACGATCAGCAACAGCGGCAGGGAGGGCGTGTCCAACGTGTTTGCCGCGGCGCTGTGGACCCTGGATGCGTCGCTGGAGGTGGCCGCGGCGGGCGGCGTCGGCGTCAACTTCCACCAGGGCGCGGGGCAGAACCTGTACGCGGCCGTCATCCGCTGGTGGGTGGCCCGCCACAGCGGGGTTGGGAGCGTCAGTGGATTTCCGAGCATCGAGAGCATGGCTGAGAGCGTGCGTGCATGCAGCATCTGCTGACCGTGCAAACTGGCAGTAGTAATGGCAACGGCCGCCTGGCGCTGCCGTGCGTAGCTGCGCCCGCCCCTCCACGTCAGCGCTGACCTGGCATGTTTCCGGGCACCCCTCCTGCTCTGCTGCTGCACCAGCTGCCCTGCTGCTGTGACAGACGGCCGCCCGGCGCGCCACGGTCGCGCCCACCCTCCCACGGCACGCGCTTGCGCCAGACGGTTGTGGAGGGCTGTGCAGCCGCAGCAACACACTTTGGCCCATGTCTGACCTGATTCGTGGTGATGTTGCATGTTACCGCTTGCAATCCCTGCAGGTGCAGCAACGGCCGCCCGGCACCTGCGCAGCTGCGGCCGCCCTTCAACGGCATGCTGCTGCTTGAACTGGCCGTGAAGAGCCATGCAGCTGCAACAACTCACTGTCCATGTTCTGATCTGATTGCTGGTGATGCCTCCCGTCACCACACCTGTCCTGCAGGTACAGCAGCTTGCCTGGCACCTGCGCAGCTGCGGACGCCGTTCTGCGGCATGCAGTAATTGCTGATGCCTGTGACAGGCCATGCAGCCACAAATCCACTCCATCCCATATCTGACTCCATCGCTGGTGTCCTCTCCCGTCACCACCTCTACTGTCCTGCAGGTACAGCAACGGCAGCCTGCAGCCGGCGCAGCTGCGGCCGCCGTTCTACGGCATGCTGATGTTCCAGATGGCTGTGCGGGGCGGCAGCAGGCTGATGGGGCAGCAGGTGACGTACGCCAGCAGCGCCAGCAACTCCAAGTTCCTCAAGGTGTGGGCGCTGCAGGACGTGACGACCGGCGAGCTGCGGTGAGGGTTGAGGGTTATTTTCCATGCGCCTTTTCAACTATCATCTGACTTTTGATTCAAGCAGGCTGCAGCTGCATGCATGCTCGGGCGCAGGGCAGCAGGCTGATGTGGCAGCAGGCGGCATACGCTAGTGAGTCCAGCAGCGACAGGTCGACCTTGCAGGTGTGGGAGGCCTGCAGGGCATGGAGAGCGGCGAGTTGCAGCCAACCACACCACACGGATCGCATGTATCAACATGTTGTTGGCTTGCCTCACCTTTTCATACGGTGATAAGTTGTTATCATCGCAGAGGGTGTAGCGTTGCAGATGTTTTGGTTTGTGCTCTGTGGGGATGTGGAGCCCAGCCTTGCTCTTGTGATACACCATCCTTCCGTCGGCTATCCGTGTGCGCGCTGCTGCTTCATTTGGTGCATCCAACCAAGAACGCGACGATGCGTCTTGCATGAGTTTGCCCCCCCCCCCCCCCCGGCGGCCCCAAGCTGTGAGCCTTTCTTTGGCTTCCTGACAGGAGCTCCCACTCTTCTGCTGAGAGTAACAGCAAGCCGCCCATCTAACCACCCACACAAAGCAGCCCCCGCTCGGCTTTCACAACTGCGCCCTGTCCCTCCCATTTTCAGCCACACAGGCACGCCTACCACGCAATCACTCGCGCCCTCTGCTGTGTCTGCACCACGCTGCTGCGCATCGTGCGCCTGCGCTTGTTGCTGCAGGTGGGTGGTCATCAACAAGGACCCCACGCGCGCCGCGACCGCAGTGCTGTGGGTCAACCGTCCGTCTGGCTACGCGCGCGAGGCCGCCGTCATCCGGCTCGTGGCGGCCGGCCCCGACCCGCTGGCGGCCGTCAGCGGCATCAGCATCGGCGGCATCACCTACGGCGCCGGCGGCGCGCGCAGCGGCACGCGCAGGGTGGAGGCCGCCAGGACGATGGCCAACGCGCGGGGCGGGCAGACGCTGAGCGTGGCCATGCCGGCCGGCAGCGCTGCGCTGGTGCGGCTGCCGCCCGCAAAGGACCAGGCCGCGCTGCGCACGGCGAGCAGCGGCTGAGCGGCTGAGCGGCGCGTTGGGCCGCAGCAGCAGCGGGTGCCGCTGTGACACGCCAGGCGGTGCTCCGCATGCAGCGTCAGCAGGGGCTGCGGCCAGCAAAGGATCAAGCTGCGCTGCATGCACTCGCCAGCGGTTGGCTGGTGTGGCACTTTGGCCAGCAGCAGCAGCAGCAGCAGCAGCAGCAGCAGCAGCAGCAGCCAGTGCGGGGCGGAGCAGGGGCTCCCTGCAACAACAGCAGGAGTGGCTGCTGCTGTCAAAACCTGCACTGCAGCAGCAGCAGCAGCAGGTACAGCGCCAGCGGCACAGCACGTGCTGCTGACGGCCTGCTGGCAGAGGTTGACGGCAACCGCCTGCGTCTTGCCTTCACGTGAGGGGCGGGGAGGGGGCTGCCCCTGTGTTGCCTCCTGCTGTAGCGCAATGTTACAGCTCAGTGTCCTTGTGCTGCTTTTCAGGCTCATGCCTTGGGGACAACTGTCAAGGTTGTCTACCATATACTGTACATGTGGCCTGCTGGCCGTGGCCCTGTTTCAGCATGTGAATGACGCATCGGCTGCCCACTGTAATTTGCAGGGTGTGGCTTTTAGGTTCCTGCACAGCCATAGTTTTGTGTTCATTCTGGTCTCACTCCAGGAACAGAGCAGAAACAGCGGTGTGTGTGGTTTGATGCCAAGCCACGTCATGGTTCCATACTCCTGCTCAGGTGTAGCAGATGTAGCCATATGTATTGCCGGCATTGCGTAGCAGGAAGCTTGTGCATAACAAGTGAATTGCCATTCCAGCTGCAAAGCTGGAGTTAGCCGGTCAAGACACCGCCAACTTGCCTTGCTCATCGCGGCTCAGCGCATTGCGCTGCTTGCACTCACACAACGTTCTCAGGTTCTGGTCAGCAGCTCCCCCAGGCGTGTATCGAGCTTTAATGGTGGTGACTGAGCATGATGGTGGGATGTTGCGCCGCCTTCCATATCCAGATGTTGGTTTTGCAGCACATGAATTCAGCAGCTGCAGCATGCCACTGCAGTGGTGGGTGAAGCCGGCGCTGGTTGCATGCGCAGTCTTGCACAAGGGGGCTGCAGGCTCTGCTGCTCCCTGCTTTGTTTCACTCCTGGGTTGATGTACTGTTACATGTCAAAAGAGACAGCACGCTCATCATCATCATCATAATATTACCCATTCAAGCCATAGCATCAGCGCCATCGGCCCCGCGCCCCACCGGGGCGGAAAGAGGAGGGAGCACTGCTCCAGAATGTTTGCATGCATTGCGCACATCCCAAGACTTGACAAGAAAAGCAGCAAGTACACGGTGACACCATCCGACATCTTCCAGAACTGCCCCAAATATCATCAGATACAAAACGCAACACCTTGATTGACGAATCAGCCATGGACATATCGCTGCGCGACTTTTCAGCGCAACCAGGCAGGGATCTGATCTCAGCAAACATACTATCCCTCTGAGCAGAAGTAGCAGGGCAATCAAACATGAAGTGTGACAAAGACTCAACTTCTGCACCACAACAAGGACATCCTGAAGTGGAGTTAGCTCTGCGACCGCCAAACTGACTAGTACGCTCATGTACACACAGACAACCCATACGAACACGCAAAAGCAATTCAATACCACGTGGAATTGCCACTGAACGCAAGTACGGCCTAGGCTTCCTGAAACCTATTGCATCAACATGAGTGGGATGCACATGAGCCACATACCGACTCAGAGTGGAGTGTTCCAACGTTTCACATGCAACCCTTTCAGCATGTAGTGTCCTGACCTGCTTGTTGACATGGCTCTTGCACGCACTGGCTCTGCCTTCCGCGGTCACAACAATCACACCATACTTGCACAGCAGGCTCTGCACATACTTGTGCCACGGTGTCACCGCCACAGCACCACTAGGACGCCTCCATTCAGCTGTAAACGCTTGATTTGGCCGCCGAACGCCCTGCATACGCTGAATCCTGTAGTAGTACTCCAAAGCCCTCTGATGAAGCCACGTATGCAACGGTTTCACACCCCATTCTGCCAAGAGAGCTGAACAGCATGGGCGCTCCTTGCCACAGCGCATTGCGCATTTGATGATGTCTGTCTGCACTTTGTCAATCAACTGCAGTTGCCTAGCTGTGGACAGAAATCAAACCTCACTGCCATATTCAACTATGGGACGGACACACGTCAGCAACAGTATGCGTTTAACCTCCACACTGATGCTGCGGCTCTTCCAAATTGGCATGAGCGCACCCTTCACACGTTGCACCTTAGCCAGCATCTTCTCAAAATGTGTGGTCCATGTACAGGTATTGTTGAACCACAGGCCAGGATAGCAGTATTCCGATACAACAGGCACAGGGACATTGTTCCAAACAATGCCGGAGCTCCTCGAGTCGACCAGCTGGCTGGTCTGTCTTGCTGGCAGCACATGCATGACGGCAGACGTCAAGCTGTGGAGCTTGAAGCGCCACTGGCAACTGTAATTGTAAACAGTTGCAGCCACAGCCTGAACTTCAGACAGCGATCCGCAGACAGCAACAAAGTCATCAGCCTGCATGGCTGCCACAACTTGGCCTGCAGGTTCGTCACGAGGGCCCATGAGGGTAACGCCAGGGTGCTTTGCATGCACGTCACGCAGCAAGTCGTCGATAAACAACAGGTACAGTGTGGGCGAAATAACATCACCCTCATGCAGGCCAAGGTCGCAGGTGAATCTATCCGTGGTGCAACCCTCATGAGACACCACACGCTGCGCGCCCTGATACAAGTTGTACAAGACACGGAACTGGTTGCGCTGAAAAGTTGCGCAGCGTTTTGTCCATGGCTGATTCGTCAATCAAGGTGTTGCGTTTTGTATCTGATGATATTTGGGGCAGTTCTGGAAGATGTCTGATGGTGTCACCGTGTATTGCTGCTTTTCTTGTCAAGTCTTGGGATGTGCGCAATGCATGCAAACATTCTGGAGCAGTGCTCCCTCCTCTTTCCGCCCCGGTGGGGCGCGGGGCCGATGGCGCTGGTGCTATGGCTTGAATGGGTAATATGATGATGATGATGATGACACGGAACATCTTGCCACGCACACCCTTATCCAACAGCTTCTGGAACAAGCCATCAAGCCAGACCGTAGGGAATGCTTTGAAGGTGTCAACGAACAACACATACGACTCCTTTCCCTCAGCTTTCCCGCCATTAAGGACCTCGCCGAGCACACTTTGATGGTCAGCACAACTGCGCTTGGGGTGGAATCCGTTCTGACTCTCGTGCAGCAGCGGCGCCGCTGCTGCTGTAGCAGCAGTTGCGTGTGGCTGCTGCTGCTGCTGCTGCTGCTGCTGCTGCTGCTGCTGCTGCTGCTGTTGTTGTGCTGAATGCTGGCCTTGCTGCTGCTGCTGCTGCTGCTGCTGCTGCTGCTGCTGCTGCTGCTGCTGCTGTGCTTGTGTTTGCTGCTGCTGCTCCTGCTGCTCGCCCTCTGCAAACTTGATAAGGCGCTGATTGAGGCCGCTGGTGTAGAACTTATAGAGCACGCTGAGCAGGGTGATGCCGCGGTAGTGGCCTGGGTCTGTCAGATCGCCCTTCTTAGGCGTACTGACGACTGTCCCCGGCACCTGATGTACCTGCTCAAGCTGCCACATGAGGCTGCAGTACTGCAGCAGCATGTCTGCAACTGTGTTGCCTCCGTACTTCAAAAGCTCGTTGACAATGCCTTCCTCTGCAGGGTTGCCAGCTTTGCCTGTGCGTAGACGCTGCAAGCATGCAGAAACCTCGGCGGCAGTGATGGGCAAGTCCAGCGGGCAGGGTGGGGCAGCACGCTAACGCAGCAGCATAAATGCAAGCAAGCCAGCAGTGTCACCCGACCCCTGCATGCAAGGCTGCCGCATGTATGCAAAGCTGGCTCCACCCACTGTGCTGCGCCGCTGGTTTTACTGATGAACACGTTGCAAGCATCCAAGTCCATAGTAGTTGCTTCAGGGGCACCAACCCCTTCCGCGTACAGGAAGCACAGGCAAGAGGGCTGCCCAACCTTCAATCTTCCTGCGCAAATTACCTGAAGCAAACGTAGAAAAGGCAGCGGCAGGGGGCTCGTTACTGGGCTGGTGCCCTAGAGAGCCTGATCCTGCCGCCCTTGTACTCCAGTGAGATGTCACCCAGACTAGAACCCCAGAGCTCAAACATGCAGCATCCGCAACAACGCGTCAACTTAGCAGCAGTGACAATCTGCACGAAGACAGAGCAGGCAGCAAAACAAGACTACCAGCAGCGGCCGGTGGCCATCATCATGCATATGCAAAGGCATGCATAGGAACACCAAGTGCATGTCACGCTGTCACTATCAGCTGCACTGCATGCATGAAGTATTTCCCCACCATCAGAAGTTCCCCCTGTATTTTGTACAGCAGAGCACCGGTGCCGGGCGGTGATACTATACGCACACATTCGGCAACATTTACCAAACCAAATACCAAATACCAAAGTAGGGCCACAGGCCCACGCACTCAGGAGCCAACCAAGGCTCATGGGGTCCCACAACAGCCAAGGAGTACCAATCCAACCAACTAATTGGAGGCCTCAACAAGTTCTGAGGATTCTGTCTCTGAGGCGCTAGTGTCACTTGGGAGCACAGCATGCGCCATAGCAGGATCATTTCTAACCAGGAGACAATAGTAGATGAAAGCAGCAACACTACTCTGCCTCTGCTGCATCAAGTCAGCCAGACACCGTCCAAGAGGGCTCACAGCTGGGCTCTGCCACCCTCCAAAATCAACAAACAGCTGCCAGAAGCGATCGCGAACAACCTGATATGCGTCACATTCAAACACAAAGTGAAACTCATCCTCAACTTGGCCAGCACCGCACCGACAGCACAGTCGCTGTTGCCTTTACAGCAGTTGGTGCGATCATCGCACATCTAAAAATGAGTGGCAAGCGTGAAGGGTTTCACTTTCAGAGATAGGAAGGGACCATGACTATTTTGTGTTTACCATGACAACAAAAACATGCAAAGAGCTGTGCTTACTGCAGGCATGCGAAGCCTCCGCATTGAATTCACATTGAATTCAAATGTATTCCTGCAATCCTTTACATTGAATAGCTCTGTCCCTTTTTTCCTTTTTGGCTTTTGTTTTGCTCTTTGCCCAATGGGCCTGTCATTGGCTCCCCAAACGGGCGAAGTTACATGCATGCATGCTCATATGGGCAGCAGCAGTCATTCGCTTTCATGCGGGGGATTGAGTGGGCTGCCAGTGTACTGCATGCCGTGTCCTCTCACATGGGTAACTACCCATCATGCATGTAACTTCCAAAATGTGAAAATGTGAATGGTTGTGTAACATCCAAATGGTGAATGGCTCACAACTCATGTGGGTGCCCCTTCCCCAAAGAGCTGCCCTCGACCTCAGCAGCGCCGCACTGCGTTTGCTTTTGGCGGCCACACTGTGTTATGGCTCCTCAATCTCAGCAGCAAGGCAGGGGGTGTAACAAGCAGCAGCACTCTAACCCCAGGGGGTGTAAAAGGATCACGCACACCCTGGCATGTAGGGTGACCTGACACATGTATCCGTCGTTTCCTCAGAAGCTGGTGTTGGTTCCACGGCTGCATCAGCCTCCGCCGGATGATCAGCAGCAGATGATGAGTCATGAGCAGATCAGCTTCAAGTTCAAACCCGCCTTCTTGCCGAAGAGTGGCGGCCGCAGTTGCCCAAGCACGTTCAGGAGACCAGTCATGGTCAGTGAAACTAATTGATTTATTAGGCTTATTTGGCTTCAAATAAGCCTGAACAGGTCGCCGAGCCTCTTTGAAAATGAGTGTTTTAACACTTCACGGCGCAGAACTGACCAGAAGGCCAAAAGTAGCCCAGTAGAAGTGACTGCTCGTGTGTTCCGCGTTGTGATTGGCACAAGACTGATCATGAAACAACTCATCAACACTTTGAATTAATAGCTGGCAGTGAAGGAACCACGACACGTACGAAAAAGTTTGTTTATTTAAAACACGCTGCAGCCTGAAGTGCAACCACTCATACATCGCCATGCGCGCTTTTGCGATCTGTCTGGTGCTTGGGGTTGCTAGCGGTAAGGCTTGATTTTGGGTCGGTGGGGGTTCCAAAGTGGCACAACACCAGACAGGCAGGGCATGGCTGCTCGTACCCTTCCATAATTACCAGATGCTTCTCTTGAGCGTTGATGAAGCGGGTTGGATGGGCGGGAGGCGAAGTGCAGCCTTGCAGCACAGCAGTAGACTCCTTTGCCATTCCCAGCACACTGCGTCACCTTGCGGCGTCGCTCGCTGGGGACATGTCTGATATTGTGATGCTGCGTGTCTGTGCTGCAGAGGCGGTGGCAGGTCGACGGCTGTCGTCGGAAGGCGTGCGAGGTCTTTTAAGCAGTGCTGCTGCTGGTTCATCAGCAGCCAAAGGAGCGTTGTTGGCTCAATCCAAGAGTGCATCACAGGCTGCGCTTAATGGAGCTTCAGCAGCAGCATCAAAACAAAGGCGCTGGCAGAACACCGAACCAACAGGTGAACACGCGCATGGCGCTCTTGCGGTCAAGGCATGAGCGCACAATCTAGCGCTGTCCTGCGGCCCACGAAGCACTATCCACTACACCAGCATCGAATGCCGCAGCTGAACCCCACACATGCCGGTGTCTTCTGGCAACCACCATATGTGCTTGCCTGTCAACGGCATGACAGCGACTCTGCTGCCACTCTGTGCTTGGAACTCTGCACCACTGTGACTCGCGCGCTTGGGTGTAGTTGACCGCTGCTGCTACTGCTGCTGCTGCTATCGCGGCCATCTCATGCAAGGGCCTTGCATGGTGTCTCACGCAGCCAAGTTCAGCTCTGCCAGCATTAGCAGTGTCTGCGCCAAACCCAATTCCTTCAGCAAACATACGCTCATGAATCTGCATGCGCAAGCACGCTTGCCACCTGCTGTCTGGCAACATGCGCAGCAACACCACCTGCTGCTGCTGCTGCTGCTGCTGCTGCGTAACCGCAGACGCCTGCAAGCCGTTTGACGTCGCCAAGTATGGCCACGCCAACATCGACAGCTTCTGCGCGAAGCTCAACTCCCTCAGTGACGACGAGCTGAGGGAGCTGCACGCGCAGGCGCCCCTGCCCAGCAGCACCGGCGGCTTCCCGCTGCGCGGCTGCACGCACCGCTGCATCGTCGGCAGCAGCTTCCCCGCGCTCGTCGCAAAGATGCCGGAGAACAACCTGGGCTGGGGCGGCAAGTGGTGCGTGAGGGGTGGCGCGGCGGCACTGCACATGCGCTGCGTGAGCCACTGCGTCAACGCTGAGTCAGCGCTGAGTCAGCACCACTGCACCAGCACTGCATCGGCACCACTGCATCGGCGCTGCGGGCGTGGCGGCGGCGCTGCAGCACGTGTGGTGCCTGTGGCGCTTGGCCCTTGCCTGGTGTGTGTCGGGGCTGCCCGCCTGTGAGCTTGTGCATTGGCAGCGGCTGGCGCAGCGCAGCAGCAGCAGCAGCCCCGCCCCGCGCGGCACGCCCCCACTGATGCACGCCCGCCCACGCCCGACTCGCCACGCTGCCCGCTCCGTCCTGCGCTGGCTGTCACGTGCTGCGCTGCGCTGCGCGCAGCTTCAACTGGCAGCTGGACCCCACCTCCGGCGTGCCCACGCAGCTGGTCAACACCTTCAGCCCCAACTACGACAACTCCAGCCTGCCCGACAGCGTGCGCGTGCAGGGCAAGCAGGAGGCCAACGCAAACGTGTACTACGTCGAAAGCAGCCGCGGCGACAGCAGGCCGGCCTGGCGTTTCGACCACAACGGCGCAGGTGCGTGCCATCAGGGGCATGCCCCAGGGTGTGTGTCGTCAGGCTGTGGCGTGTGAGGCACATGCCGCCCTTTGTGTGATGACACAGGCACCCTGCTGCTGCTGCGCCTGATGCAAGCCCTTGCTCGAGTTTGGTGCGCACCACGCAGGCCCGTTCTGTGGTGATGCTTCGCGCCCATGACACCCGTGCTGCTGCTGCTGCTGCTGCAGATGACATTTATGACCCCATCCGCAAGTCCATGCTCATCGTGCAGGGCTTCAACGACGAAATGCGGGAGGTCCGGCCGGGATTCCTGCTGGGTGAGTCAACATTCAGTGGCGTCACTTTCTTCTTCAAAACTGCGGCAATTACTGGGATGCAGGCAAAGACAAATGAAGGGTTGGGACCAGGATCAGAAGGGATCATGGCACCACCAGAGTCGGATGTTATGGCAGGTTTTTGGGTTGTAGCTTAACAGTGGTTGTGACGTCGTCAGTGGAAGGGCCGCGACATGTCGGGCCATCGCAGTAAGTGAGGACAGGTGACTCAGGCTTTCCTGTTTGGTGAGTCATACTGTGAGTCATCATCAGCCGTCTAGGTTTCTGTTTTGGTGCCGGGCTGGATTTTGCGGCTGAGCGCGGGCCTAGGCGCGCCAGCAGCTGCAGCAGTGCGCTTGCTGCAGTACATGTTGCGCCAGGCCGACCAGCGTTATGTTACTGCTGCTGTTGTCCGACCTTATTCCGCTGCCGCCGCCGCCGCTGCTGCCAGGCCGCATCTTCCTCCGAGCCGGCTCAGAGATCCACGAGATCCCCATCTTCTTCGGCCTCATACAGGCCTGCACCGCCGACGGCACCTTCCCCACAACCCCGGACGCGCGCGCCCAACCCCCGCTGGGCGGCCAGTAGTCGGTGGCACCCCGCATGGCCCCGTGCCCTGCATTCGTTGCTTCAAGCCCTGTGTCGGAGACGCGTGATCATTCCTGTACTATCTGTATGTATGTAGGGATCACTTACGAGGCGGTGCTGGCGTGTGATGGTTTCGGGCGCTGGCGTTGCTGAAGCTGCATCTGGTATTCGAGGCTGCCAGCAGCATCCGTGCTGCAGCCTTCTCCTTTTTTCGGCAGCCTTTTCCTTTTACGAGGGATGCTCGGCGTCTGTTGAGAGTTCTGGCTTACGGCCCAAAAACTGACCAATTGCTGTCCATGGCGCTGCAATGGCAGTGCTGCTACTGTGCAATGCTCTCAGTGCGCTGCAACAGCTGCCTGTGCCGGGCGGTGGGTGCTTCCTTGCGCATTCTGCATGTGAGTTTGTGCCAGTGGTGCTGCGGTTGGCCCTTTCCGCCGCGCATTGCGGATGGGTTGGACCCCTGCTACTGCTTACATAGTGGTGGTGCGGTTGCAGCATCGCATGGCATGCTGGGAGGGAGGAGGAATCGCAGCAGCTGCGCAGCTGCAACGCTGCCGATTGCACTGTGGCTGCTCAGCGTCGTGCGATTGATGCTGCATGCGTATGCGCACCTGTACTGTCAGGTCAAGCTGTGGATGTTACGCTGCTCTCGTTACCACCAGCACAAACGTTACGCATGCTTCTTCAGCGCAGGCGAGCCAGGCATGCACGCGTCATTCAACTTGGTTCAATCTGTTGCTGCTGCTTCGACATGTGCCTCGTCTGCACAGCACACCATCATACATGATATACAGTACAACACACCAAACAGCAGCGCACGGCTGCACCCGTCTCAGGCACTAGCCCAGCGTGACGGCGCCCCGCTCCTGGGGGTGCTGCGGTTGAGCTTTTCCTGCACACCATATATGGATATGTACACCCTACTGTGTTACAGTCGTGTTGGCACTGTTGCAGACGCATGGTCAGACCGTGCCAGGTCAGCTTGGCGCGCATCCCATGTTCACGTCTGTCTGTTTGACTCTGCGCGAACTGCACGGCTGCGTCGCCAGGGTTGAGGCGCATGCTGCTGCTGACAAGCACAGGTATTGAGTGCGGTGTGTTTGGGTCGTCGCCAGCTCGGCGGTTCTTGTATGGCCTTTCAAACATCTCCTGCACAAATCACGACTTTGGTCACGGGCACTTGTCTGCAATGGGAGGTACTGGGCAGGCCTCTGGCAGCTGGCATACCTGACCGTCTTTGCCCATCAGCGCGTTCGGTGGCACCTCCAACCACCCCGCACATGTGCATTGGCATGCACCGCTTGGGTTGCGCCTGCGAGCCGCAGCTGCGTCTGTCACAGCAGGTGCAGCAGCGGGCATGGCCGCCCCTTCTTGTCGTGTGTGTGTTGGCTGGGAATGACAGGCATGCGGTTCACGGCCAGCAGCCTTTGCACAGCGCGATCATGGTAGGGAGATAGGGGGGGGGGGGTGCTTGCCAAATAGCCCCACATCCGTGCACGCCTGTGCTCTGTGTGCACCACAGGGCAGTTCTTGGCCTCAAGCTTACCGAGTGCCCCCCCCCCCCCGGCTCCCTCCCCGCTGCTGTGTCGGCGCTGACAATTGATGCATCTTCCATTGCTGTTTGGTAGTTGGTGGTGGTTGGGTTGATTGGTTGTGTAGAACAGGGTGGTTCGCTGGCAGCTGGCAAGGCTGCCATCTGGCAACATCAGCTCTGGGGTGAGTGCAGCTTACCGCAGGACGGCGATCACGGCTGCAGCAGTGCGCACTGCTTGAGTGCCTGCACGGCAGCATCACTGCTGGGAATCAGCACCAGTCACAGCGCATGTTGAGACACAGTTTCCACCTTCAAGATTGACAGTGCTATTAGAGATGTGTTGTTTGTGTATGGTGTAGAACACCTCATTGTATTGCATTTGCATTGCATTGTGTTTGCATTGTATTGCTCTTCGCCCGGTGGGGCGCGGGGCCGACGGCGCTGATGCTGTGGCTTGAATGAGTAATATGATGATGATGATTGTCTTGCATTGTAGGGCCTTCTGCAGGCCTGTAGATTTCAGCATTTGGTAGCGTCGTGCAACAGCCGCAGGTTCCAGAGGTTTTTTCTATCACCACTATGGGTCATTGCTGTGATTGAAGTGATTTCGACCACGTGAGAGTACACGGCACTAGCTATGTAACACTGTGAATGCGCCCACCACCCCAGCGTGCCATGCTTGAAGTCAGGCTTGTCAGTGGCTTGTGACGGGCAAGGGAGGCATGAGTGGCTCTTTGCGCTTGTGTCACTCGTAATCATCATATTACCCATCAAGCCATAGCATCGATGCAGTGGTGTCACTGTGGTGTCAGACACTGTGCCTGCGGACACGCCGCCACGAACTCAAGAACAACATTGGCTGCCAGGCTACTAGCATGATGCCACTAGCTGTGTAGGGTACGGTGTGTACGACGCACAGTGTAACAAGCAGCAGAACTCAGTGGGTGAGGCCAACCCAGAAGGAAAGCGAAGCAGTCACCCGACCAACCTCATGCGGAGCTGCAGTGGGATCTGTGAGTGACTCTGGCTCTACATTGTACAGTGTGCACACCATGTGTCGACATGCTCAACTTGAAGGTGAAACCCTCAGGCCTGCCAAGCTGGCTCTGGTGGTGCATATACCATGACGTGTCGTCATGCCATTACCATTCTTTGACAGATTGCATGCCGCCGCATGATTCAGTCCGGGACTCCACCAGGGCGGCCTTGAAGGCGTTGGTGTTGATGCCACATCATCAAAAGCAGTGTTCCTTGTTATTTTTGCGCTGTTATCGTTGCCGAA
>JACERP010001034.1:0-29671 GCA_014080715.1 Scenedesmus sp. NREL 46B-D3 | reverse complement strand
TGGGGTGAGACGGCAGCGGCAACAACAGCAGCAGCAAGCAGCCCAACGTGTAGCAGGTGGCGGTGGCAGTCGTCCTGCGTTGACACACTGGTACAGCACCTTTGTGGTATCCCCCTGCTGGTGTTGTATGGTGGCGCCCGCAACCAGCCGCAGCGGCAGTGCAGCATCTGGGAGGGCTGCATCAGGCGCAGCAGCCAGCAGCAGCAGCAGCTGTGGCTGCAGACAGCCCTAGCAGTTCAGGTGCTTTCTTGTCTGATGTTGTCGCATGGACCATGCTGTGCTGAGCTGCCACTGCTCTGTGCTTGTGCCATGCAGTCGCTGCTGGAGATCTACAGGAGCTGCGTGTGCTGGGGTAGCTGCAGCTGGCTGCACCGTACGAGCTGCTTGTTGCCGCAGCCACCTGGCGAGGCAGTTCATCGGCCAAACAATCACCGACCCATCTGCTGTTCCTGTTGCCGGGGGGTATTCATCTTCAAGGGCACGGCAGCAGCAGTGCATGGCATGTGCCTGGTGTTGCGACACTTGTGCCGCTGAGGCCTGGGCTGTGGCTGGGGCGCTTGCTGGCGGCTGGAGGGTGCGCCGCGCCCTCCCGCTGTGCGCGCTGCCACCTGCTCTACAAGCAGACACATCAGTTCTGCCGAGTAGTAGCGACATGTCTCGATTGTATGCCTGCTGCAGGCGGCCGCCTGTTGTGATCATGTCGGATGAGCTGGTGCGGCATCCAGAGGCTGTGCTGCGGTGAGACTCTGCAGGGCAGCGCGACCGGGCCGCATGTTTGCATGCAGCAGCAGCAGCAGCAGCAGCAGAGGCTGCCGTCCGTCGTGACCCTGTTGGATGAGCCTGTGACGCCCCCAGCAGTTATTAAAGCATTGTGTAGCAGAATGCATCACTGTTGACAGCTTGCCTTGCAGCTCCACTTTCTGTGTTGTGGCTTTCTGGCACAAAAACCGCACACTGAGAGAGTGCTGTGATCAGCCTGCGATTGTACTACACCTGCAGTACAAGTGTGTTGTGCAAACATCTCTGGCGGCCTGCAGCGCTACGGTTGAATTCTTCTTGACTATGCTGCTGCTGCCGCTGAAAACTCGCTGTGTGCGCTCAAGCCATGTTCTTGGCGTGTTAAGGTGCTGATGTTCTCTCTGCTCTGCTGCGTAGTGCTGCTGCTGCTTGTGCTGCCATGGGTGCTGTCACGGCGGCTGTTGACAGCACCACTGCTTACGCTGCCACTGCTGTGCGCTGCCCTGGGGGCTGTCATGGCAGCCGTTGACACCACCACTGCTTGCTACCTCTGCTGCTGCTGCTGCTCCCGCTGCTGTTGCCACAGGGCGCTGTGTGCTGCCCTGGAGCTGTCGTGGCAGCCGTCCATGCTGCACTGGGCGCCGGGGCCCAAGCCGTACGATGGCGTGTGGGCGCCCTGGTGGTACGCCAACACGCACAAGTCAACGGGCTTTGACTTTGGCTACAGGTGGGATGGCAGGACATGGGGGTCTTGAAATCATGCAGCAAGTGACGCTGGCACTGGCATAGCAGCGGTACACCAGCAGGCACATTCATGAACAGGCTGCGGCTGTGGCTACAGACGAGCTGTCAGACGGGCAGAAACGGCGTGCCGGGACTGATGCGTGCATGTGCATCGGGTGATGGCATCGGTCAATGTAGGGCTGCTCGAAGGTATACGTTCGCACACAGAGTCGACCCTTGGGCTTCATGTGGGGTTGGCTGTTGTTGCAACTTTTCTCTTTTACGATCCGGCGTGCGGTGATGTGCAGTCTGCAGGTGAGTTGCTGCCTCTTGGTGTGCAGTGTGGTTGTGGTCGACACGTGTGTGCGTGCGCCACTGCTGCTGGCACAAATGTCAATCAGCCGCTGCCCATATCTGCTGCTTGATCTGCCGCTGGCGGCGAGTGCTTCAACCTTTTCTTCAGCCTGCTACACACTCATCTTCAACTGGCGTTTTATTCAAATCATGTCCCATCTTCTTGTCTGCTGCTGCTGCCGCCGCCGCTGGCGCCGTCACGGCTGCAGGGACGTGAAGGAGCCGCTGCCGGACCGCCTGAAGCCGCTGCTCGGGGAGTGCTGGCCCGCCTACGAGATGCTGCGCCGGCACGCGCTGCGCCCGCTGCCGGCGGACAGCGTGCCAAGGTGCGGCCTGGCCCTCCCTGGCAGCGGCAGCGGCAGCAGCAGGGCTCTGTGCACCCAATTTATGCATTTTCGTCAAGTTGAGCACGGGTTGCACGGGTATGCATACTGGTGATGATGTGCACTGCCTGGCAGGGGGATGCACACTCCTTGCGCACAGACGTAGTCACAATCCCTGCTGCTGGCATGCGTCTCCTGTTGCAACGCCTTGCGCTGCACATGTGCTGCCTGCTTTTGCATCTCTGCTTGCAGGCACATCAATGCAGTTCGTGCGCAGTCGTCCTCCCACTCGCTGCGGTTAGGCCGGGACGACACTCCCTCTGCCTCACCCCGCTACGGTGGCGGCAGCATCAGCAGCAAGGGACCTGGCAGCGCTGGTAGCAGTGCACTGACATCGGCAGCAGCAGCAGCAGCAGCAGCAGCAGCAGGGGAGCAGGCGAGCTCACAAGTAGCAGCAGGTGGCAGCAGCAGGCCGTCAATAGAAGATGCGGCATCAGTAGCAGCTAGTGCGTATGACAGTAGAGCTGCGTCAGGCACAGCAGACGAAAGTGCAGCGGCAGCAGCAATTGGCAGTGCTGCTGCTGCTGCTGCAGCCTCTGCTGTAGCAAATGCAAGCGGCACGCACGTGGTCATCCCTGACAGCAGGAATGACGACGTGTTGGTGGGCATACGGGACGGCACCACAGACGCATTCGACGTGGTATGGCGACCGCAGGTGAGGCTGGAGGCGCCATCAGCAGCCCAGGCTTCCGTTGTGCATCTTGCATGCCAGGCGTCACTGACAGGCGTCACTGGCGAGCATAGGTTGACGTCACTGACATGCTTTGCTCTTTTTAAGCCTACTGCAGCCTTGACAGGTCTACATCCCTGATGGATCGCACAGCAGCGGCTGCTTGGCGGTCTGCTCAGTTGGAATCGAGCCGCTGCAAGCATTGCTGATAGAGCCGCACAGAGATATGCACCCTGCGCAATGCACTGCACTGCCGGCACATGTGTTGACGCCTGGCTGTGGCTGTGGCTGCACTTTGGCGCATTTGGCTGGCATTTGGCGCCTGGCATTTTTACATTTTGGCGCATTTGGCTGCATTTTGGCGCCCGGCTGTGGCTGTGGCTGCATTTTGGAGGCTGCTGTGTAGCAGTGCATCCTACCTGTGGGGCATATGCACCATTCCAGCACCCTACCATGTGCTCCTGCTTCTGCCGGACCGCCCTTACACTGCACATCACACACCGAACCCCGGCTCGGCCGCGCCCCCCGCAGGCGCGTGTGTCGGTGCTGGACAGCGGCTTCATGCTGGGCGATGGCGTGTGGGAGGGGCTGCGGTTGGTGCGGGGCGTGGTGGCGTTTGCGCGCCCGCACCTGGCGCGGCTGTACGAGGCGGCCAAGGCCCTGGACATGGACCTGGCGGTGACGCCTCAGGTGCGGGGCCCAGCTCGCTTGTTCTTGATACATGCCATTCACCTGACTGCTGTATCTTTTGGCCTGGAGCACATTCGTGCCCCACTGGGGTACGGCGTGTTTACCCAGGGTGCTGCGGGTTGGTGTCACGCCAGGTGAAGACCATATAACAAGGTGATACGGCGAAAGGCCCGAGATATACCCATGATTCATGTGCTGTTCTCGTTTTGGCTTGGCGTGCGCGGCAACGGGCCATGGTGATGTCACCTTCAGCCTTTTCATGGGTTCTGGTGTGGCGCGAGCATGCGGTGTGGTGGTGGTCTTCACCAAGCTTGCAGGCGCATGCACAACTGTGGGCGGTCTCGCCGCCCCTGCTGGTGTGCGCATGCAGAGTGGCCAGCGCAGGCAGATGCATGGAGCCCTCACACCTGCCAGTGTCGACACTGGCCCGACTGGTGATGTGTGTAGACTTGTGCTGTGCATAGCTATAGTGTTCCGGGAGTGGTGGTATGCACCCCTGCCTGTGCACTGCTGCCTGCGCGCGCGTGATGACGGTTTCTGTGGAAAGTCTGCACCCGTGTCTGCCTTGCATGATCCTTGTGGTTGCGAGCACACCAGAGAAGCATGCTCCGCGCCGCCCCACCTGCACACATGCGCGCAGGCGCTGCTGTCGATGGTCTACGCCATCGTCGACGCCAACGGCATGGGCGCCTCCAGCGGCGTGCACATCCGGCTGATGGTCAGCAGGGGGCTCAAGTCCACGCCCTACCAGAACCCCAAGGTGACGCTGGGCAAGCCGACCATCGTCATCCTGCCCGAGTGGAAGGAGGCAGCACCAGGTGAGCAGCCACCGCTGAGTGGAAGGAGGCAGCACCAGGCGAGCAGCCACCGTTGCTCAAAGATAAGCACGCATAGGCATCTTAAGCCTGTTGGGTTTTAAAATCAGTACGATACACTACATCTTCAGGAGTGACACCTCACCTCAGGAACTAGTCCAGCGTTTCCTACGCAGATGTATGGAGTCAATGTGCGGAGTGATGCCCTGACCGCTGCACTTGTGGTATGCAGAGCGGCACACAATGCCGCCTGCGATGCCGGCCGCCACTCTAGCAGGCGAATATCCATGCACGCAGTCGCGCGGTTCTAGGAGTATGTCCTGTTGCCTGCAGGCCTCTGTCGTTGCTGCATTGTTGGGAGTGAAGCCCAGACCGCTGCACTCACACAGGCACAGCGGCAAACCATGCCGCCTGCACTGCCCCCCGCCACTGCCGGCAGGCCCCAGGGAGCGCGGCATACAGCTGATCACGGTGCATGCAGTCTAGCGTGCGCCTGACCGTGACACTCACATGCAACACCATGCCGGCTGCAATGCCGCACGATGCCACCTGCAGGCCCCAGGGAGCGCGGCATACGGCTGTTCACGGTGCATGTGCGGCGCGGGGCGCCCGATGTGCAGGACCCCGGCTGGAACAGCCTCAGCAAGCTCAACTGCATCGCCGCGTGCATCCAGGTGAGGGCGGGGTGGGGGGGGGGGAGATGCTGCCGGTCAGGATATGTTTGAGTGAAATGTATTAGAATTTATCATGGCTTTGAGATACCCCATCAGCGCGTGCATCCAGGCGAGGGCTGGGTGCTGGTGATGGTCAAAGCATCTGTGAGTGAAATATCTTGGAATATCATCATCGTCATATTACCCATTCAAGCCATAGCAACAGCGCCATCGGCCCCGCGCCCCACCGGGGCGGAAAAAGGAGGGAGCACTGCTCCAGAATGTTTGCATGCATTGCGCACATCCCAAGACTTGGCAAGAAAAGCAGCAATACACGGTGACACCATCCGACATCTTCCAGAACTGCCCCAGGTACCAGCAGATACAAAACGCAACACCTCGATCGACGAATCAGCCATGGACAAAACGCTGCGCAACTTTTCAGCGCAACCAGGCAGGGATCTGATCTCAGCAAACATACTATCCCTCTGAGCAGAAGTAGCAGGGCAATCAAACATGAAGTGTGACAAAGACTCAACTTCTGGACCACAACAAGGACATCCTGAAGTGGAGTTAGCTCTGCGAACCCCAAACTGACTAGTACGCTCATGTACACACAGACAACCCATACGAACACGCAAAAGCAATTCGATACCACGCGGTATTGCCACTGAACGCAAGTACGGCCAAGGCCTCCTGAAACCCATAGCATCAACATGCGTGGGATGCACATGAGCCACATACCGACTCAGAGTGGAGTGTTCCAACGTTTCACATGCAATCCTTTCAGCATGTAGTGTCTCGACCTGCTTGTTGACATGGCTCTTGCACGCACTGGCTCTGCCCTCCGCCGTCACAACATTCACACCACCTTGCACAGCAGGCTCTGCACATATTTGTGCCATGGTGTCACTGCCACAGCACCACTAGGACGCCTCCATTCAACTGTAAACACTTGATTGGGCAGCCGAACACCCTGCATACGCTGAATCCTATAGTAGTACTCCAAAGCCCTCTGATGAAGCCACACATGCAACGGTTTCACACCCCATTCTGCCAAGAGAGCTGAAGAGTATGGGCGCTCCTTGCCACAGCGCATTGCGCATTTGATGATGTCTGTCTTGGAAATATGTGGGATTCAATGTACGCCATCAGCGCGTGCATCCAGACGGGGCTGGGGTTGATGGAGACGCACGCTGGCTGCCGTTGTGTCTTGGCGGGTGCGCCAGCGGGCGTGCCGTGTGCGAAGTTCAGCAACCTCAGCTGGAACTGGCTCTCAGCAAGCTCACCTGCAGTGATGTGAGCAACTAGGTTGCGGCATGGCTGATTTCTGTGGTGGGGCGTGTCCTGGCGCATGCACCCGTGGGCATATGACGTGGAGGTTGGTCAGGGTCACGCACGGCTGAAGCAGCCTCAGCTTGGCCAAGCCCATCTGCATCAGCGCACGCATCGGCGTCAAGGGCACAGCCACAGCTGCAAAGAGTTCGGCCCGGCTGGTGTTGTGGGTGGCGTGCCGATTTGCCGGTGCTGGTCAGCACGACGGCGAGATGTGTGGGCCTGCTGGCGACTCGAAAATCTTGCCGCTGCCTGGGACAGTACTCGCAGCTGCAGCTGCTCCCTTTGCCTTGTGCAGACAGAGGCCAAAATTTGCGGGCAAACCACCGCATACTAGGCTGTGCGCTGGTGTTTCATGCTTTGGCTGCGTGCAGGAAGCTGGCATGGATGAGGCGATGATGCTGCAGCCCAACATGTTGCCAGAATGTTTTTATGATGGCCTGCTGCTGCTGCTGCTGCTGCTGCTGCTGCTGCCACAGGCGAACAAGGCTGGTGTTGACGAGGCGCTGATGCTGGACCCGCACGGCTTTGTGGCCACCTGCAACAGCGTCAACTTCTTCATTGTCAGGGAGGGCGAGGTGAGGCACAAGGCTGTCACGCGAAATGGTTTTCATGCGAGAGTTTGTTACAGGCAGCAAGGCACACGGCTCTTGCGCCGTACCACTTTGTAGGCACTGGCTTCATGTGCATGCAACACAGGCAGGTGGCAGCTGCTTGTAGCCCAGCAGACTGTGCAAGGGCAGGGGCGGGGCTGAGGCGCACTGCCCTTGTTCCCTGCAGCAGGCCTAGGTTCTGCTGAAGTCTGATGCGGGCGATGCAGTCTGTTGCACCTGGCATGCAGCTTGGCGGTGCTCCGTGTGCCCTTTTCCTCACTTGGCAGGGTGTGATGCTCGCATCTTTTCAGCAAGCACACTGAATGAATGTGCATTGCTTGGTTCTGTACCACTGACTGCACTGCTGCGTCTTGAGTTTGAACCATGCAGGCGTGGCCGCTGCCGGGCGGCTACCCAACGTTACAGATCATGCAGCAGCACCACTGCACTGAATTCACCCGTGGCTTGCATTGCACAGCACAAACCTGTTGCGTGTGATTATGCAGGTTTGGGGGCCGCACGGCAGCTACAAGCGGCATGGCATGACGGCATAGCACCCAACATGCGTCCCAGCAGCGCCGATTCACACGAGTGCAAGTGCTCACCTTGTCGCGTGCCGCCGTGATCTGTGTCGTGTGCAGGTGTGGGCGCCGCGCGGCGGCTACCTGATGCGTGGCATCACGCGCACCAACGTGATGGCGCTGTGCAGGGAGCACGGCGTCACGCTGCGGGAGTGCGACTTCTACCTCACACAGGTGCGGCAGCAGCCTGCTGCTGCTTCACTCGTGGTGCATTGGTCGAGTTCCCAGTGCTGCATTTCAGAGCTTCTTGCCGCCCAAGAGGGTTCAGTATAAGCTGCTGTTTCAGCCTTGGTTGGTACCTTTGAGGATCGGCCTGTGGCTTCACTTTGGTATCAGCCATGATATGTTGTACATGTTGCTGCTGCTGCTGCTGCTGTGCCTGAAGGTGTATGGCGCCGACGAGGCATTCGCCACGGGCACCTTTGCTGGCATCCTGCCCGTGGTCGAGGTTGACGGGCGCGCCATCGGCAGCGGCCTGCGCGGCCAGCTCACGCAGCAGCTGCAGCAGCTGTACACAGCGTTGGTGGAAGCTGATGTGGCGGGTGGCAGGGAAGGAGCCTGGCAGGACTAGTGAGCTGTAAGAGCTGCAGCTGCTGCAGTGGCCGCAGCAGCAGCCGCAGCAGCAGCTGTAGACAGCCATGGTGGAGGTACATGTTGCCGCAGCCGAGGGCCACGTGTCTGCGCAGGCTGTTGGTGTATTCACCGGCATGGCATGGTGGAGCTGGAAGCAGCAGCAGCAGCTGCTCATGAGCAGGGGCCAGCATGCATTGCAGCAGGACGGAGCCTGGTCGGAAGGAGTGCTGCAGCCGCCAGCATGGGCTATCAGGGCTGCATCAGCTGGCCATGGTTACAGTGGAGGCAGCACGGGCAGCGGCAGAGGGACATGATCCGGCAAGGGCCTCGACGCAAAGCAGTGGTGCTGTTTAGGGTTTACCCTAAACCCTAAACCCTAAACCGGCAAGGGCCTCGACGCAAAGCAGTGGTGCTGTTGCTGGCAGGGGCAGACGGGCAAGCACACGGCTTTGACGGTGTTGCGTTGACACTGCCATGCAGCAGGTGCTGCTGCAGCAGCTGGGCACAGTGATACTTGAAGCAGGAAGGGGCTGCTTGGCAGGACCGGTGAGTGTGTGTGCTGCGTGCATCTATGTTTTGATGCTGGCGTATTTGCTGACAGCTTGACAGCAGACGCACTGCTAGAAGTGGCTGCTTTGTTGACGCTCTGGCGTTTGCAAGCTGCCGCTGCGGTGCAGCCTCCTGGCCCTGCGGCAGCTTGAGGTGCCCACGTGCTCAGCAGGTGTATGCAGCAGTGGCAGAGCATGGGAAGCAGGCTGTGGGCCCACTATTGCCTGGACAAAAATCGCTAGTGGTAGTGACGTCTTTGGAAGGAAACTTGTCAGCCGCTGCGGCAGCTGTGCATCAGCAGTGCACATGTGGTTCATACACGGTGTTGGCGGCCCCATTCTAGCCATGTGCGTGCCCTACCTGCTGCATTATGCTCTGCAACATGTTCCTTTTAAAAAAACACAATATAGTAATACAGGACTGACCTTCTGCGATCCTGTTACATTGGACCTCTGTGGTTCAGACTACAGTCGTTGCAGACTCTGCAGGGCGGCAGGTTCTGAAATTTTTTGCCATGATTGACATGGAAGCATGATTGTCATTGTTGCCTCGTGTTAGCTTCTTTGTGGGCGGGCCTGTGGCCCCGCATTTTTTGTTATGCTACTGTGTTACATGGTATGATGATGGTAATATCACCATTACTGGGCTGCATGATCGGGAAGCACGTCAACGTGGGTGGCACCCATGTTATAACAAAAAAACATTTTGATTAGAATTGAGCAGGCTCGCCTAAAGTTGATGCTTAGGACTTGTACGTAATTAACTACCCAGTAGTTTTCACTGCTACTCATGAGTCATTATCATTATCATCATCATCACCGTGACACATAACCATGATGGTACCCATCAAAGCCGTGACATCAATGCCGCTGGCCCTCCGAATCCGAATTACCGAATTACCAAAGTAGGGCCACTGGCCCACCCGCAAAGGAGCCAAACAAGGCTCATGGGGTCCACAAAACTCAAAAGAAGACCATCAACCGAAACAAGCCGCAACCTCAACAAGCTCAGAGAGCTCAGAACTCAGAAAGGAGCCAAACAAGGCTCATGGGGTCCAAAACGTCTCTCCACAATCATAAGTCACTTCCGTTTGGCTGAGCCGCCAAACGCTGCCGGCGGGTCACAGCTCAGTTTGCGCACGACCACCATCATGCAAGTCCGGTGGTGGTGCAATCATTCGCGTCTGTGGCCAGCTACCAGTGATCAAACTAGTAGTGTGCTTCATCCGCAGCCTGTACTGCCCGTCACAGCCATGCGACTCGTCCTCTTCCCTCACGTCATGCGCACTCCCTGTTGTCAGCTTCATCCACGCGATCCGCAGCACCAGGCTGAACCAGTAGCAGTTCAGCAGCAGCAGCACCAACAGCAGCCCATTGAAGGTGTAGTAGTGCGGGGGCCACTGCGGCAACGCTACAGGCGCCTCAAACAGTGTGCTGCGGAGAACCATGCAGGGAAACCAGCCCGGCCGTAGCAGCAGGAAGGCTGCTGTGAACGCAACCAACAGGGCCAGCGCGAGGCACTCCCTCCCGCAGTACTTGGCAAGCTTGGCTGCCTCCATGAAGACGTCAGCTGCAGCGTTCAGCAGCATCACGACTGAGCCCACACGCCAGTACCTGCGGGCAGCAGCAGCAGCAGCACATGGGAGTGTCTTGACAGCAGCAGCAGCAGTGGCGTACCTTGGTCCAGTATCAACTGGCTAAAAAGAACAGCTACTCAGCCGCCACCACAAGACTTTGTCTGCGGCATCTGGCGTCCTGCGTAGGTGTGCATCAATTTCGTTGAGCAGCAAGATTGTGCTGCTGCACCGCTGACCAGCATGAGTGGCGCACCAGTCCCAATAACGGTCAACGTTGAAGCGAGCACCTTTTTTTGGTGCACAATAGCACTCTTGTGACGCACAGGCATTTTACACGGCCGCATTCCTTGAGTGCACAATGGCACTCTTGTACACTCTTGCGACGCACAGGCATGTCACACGGCCGCAAGCTGAGCTTGAGCCCCAACGAGTGCTTTTGGTCGGGCATTGCTCGGCACATGATCCATACAAAGGCCAGCTGCAGTGTTGGCAGCTCCCCCCTCCCTGCACACATCCCTTACTCGATGCAGAACAGCAAACCATACGCCCTTGCCACGATGCACGACTCACTTAAAGTGCAGTGAGAGGCCAATCAGTAGCGCTGTTGCAACGTGGTGCACAATTGTGGCTGCAAAGTCGTTGCGTCGCACATCAATGAGCAGCAAGGTGGCGATGCTGGAAGTGTAGAAGCCCAGCTTCAGCTGGTACAGTGCGAGCACATCAGGGAGGCACTGCAGGCAGCAGACGGCAGGCACAGCAGCACTCAAGCACTGCACTCATGCTGTGCGTGAGTGACGTGGGGACAAACCTTGGACATTGGCATTACCATGTGTGTCCGTGTGCTGTTACAGTGACATAAGTGGCGGTGCTGGGAGTGGCCACACCCACCTTCGCTGGCAGAGCAGCGCCAATTTGGTGCTGCAGCTGTCAAGCAGGCGTACGGTCAGCACTGCAGGCCTGCACATCCGCTGCTGCTGTCGCCATGGGCCTCAGCCTGCTGCTGCTGTCGCAGCGGCAGTGCTCCTGCAGTGCTGTTTATTTTTTCTTTTTTTTTCTCTATATCAAGCGGACACATGGTGTTCCCCGCTGGGGCTAACTTCAAGTCGCGTCCCATCCTGCAAACAGGCACAAAACACAGCAATACAGCGCTAGTAGGTGAACATATGTTGTCAGCTCCCGCAGCGTGGCCACTTGTCACATGCAAGCAATAACTGCAGCAGCAAGCATGGCAAACAGCAGCAGCAAGCAACTTTAAGTTTGAATATGTGCAGTGATGGGCTCATTGTCAGAACATTATCATCATAACAACAACTAAAATATCTGAGCTTGACCTTAGGCTTGGGTGGACTGGTAAGTAGCAGAGACCTCAAAGCACACAGGGCTACCCCCTAGACTCCCACGAGCGTTGGTGCGATAAGCCTCCGAGACCAGAATTAGATAACGAGCACGAGAGCAAGCTCGCAATTGAAACATCGACCATATTACCCTGTGACAGCAGCAATCTAAAGCAGTGGCAACCGTAACATTACACCACTGGTGACGACAATGCACATGTCCAGCAACTGGTCACTGGTCTGAGTGAGTTCCCCGTTTCGAAGCACACAGCACGTCCTAGTATTGTCTCTACTGGCATTGATTGCAGCCTCACCGTTTGAGATTGCTTTCGTAGGGTCCAAGACCCTTGTCCAGTGTAATAGGTCTCCCCCCAACCCCGCGCCTGTGTACGATCCCTGTTGCATGCAACAGCACCTCGCTTCCACAGCAACGAGTGTGGCCATCCACCTGCTCCCGCACCGTTACTCTCTGACCACAGGTCACCGGTAAAATCGTGATGTGAGCAGCAGCCTGACAGCATAGTTTGTAAAGGGTTGCAGGAATACATGTCAAGAAGAAGAAGCACTCTAACGCAGCAGCAAGAAGCGAGCAAGCAAGCAGTGAATATATGTATAGTGTTGAGCAGCAGAGTTAAACTGTGCTTGTGAGTGGCAGCAGCCCGAAGTCACAACGCTAGCTGGGTTCTATGTGATACGCGTATACACATGCGAAACACATGTGAAGAAGCAGCAGCACTCTAACGCAGCAGGAAAAGGCAAGCAAGTGTCACCCTACCCCTGCATGCGAGGCTGCGCATGTAAGCAAAGCTGGCTCCACTGTATTGGGGAGCTACACCACCCACTGTACTGGGGAGCTACACCACCCACTGTACTGGGGAGCTACACCACCCACTGTACTGGGGAGCTACACCACCCACTGTACTGCGCCATGCCAAAAGAGAGCGCCATGGGAAACGTTGCCCTTACAAAGGACTGGGACGGGCTCACAAAAGCCCCCCCCCCCCCCAAAAAAAAAACGCCCCAAAACAAGCTGGACGGCAGGCTGCACCAAAGTGGTGAACATGGCACTGGCACAGTGTCTGCGGTGCCAATCATGTTCATCATGTTGCAGGTTCAAGCCACAGCACCACATGATTGGCTGTGAAGTGTTCTGAATTGCCTGTAAAGCGTCTGCCTGAGTCACTGGCTGCACCATCACTGGTGCAGGATCACTTCGCCTGATGCTCATTCATTGAGCTGCTCAGTGGCTCTTGGCGCTGTTGCCACAATCATGTAGGAGGTGCCAAAGTGCCACCGAGAGGATGACTCAACTAGCAGCCCGGCCTACACAACAAACGGGGAACGGCAGCCGCAAACAAAAAGTGGGGAACGGCAACACATGTTACCCTGAAAAGAATGATACAGGCATTCTGCAGCGCGCAGCCGAGATATGCGTGCTTGTTTGCCAGCAGCAGCAGCAGCAGCAGCAGCAGCAACGCATGGAGGATTGCTGCTGCCATGCTGTCAGTTGCTGCAGGGTGATCACGCGTAGCCAAGGCAAGGAGAACCTGGATAGAGTTACAAGGCACCGCTGCCGCCGGCGCTTCCTTGCACAGTTGGGATGCAGAAAGCAGCCTGAGTGACAGCCGACTGCAGCAGCTCCCGCATGCCCTGCTGACTGTGCTGTTGCAGTGCTGCAAATGCATCGGCAAGCCCACCTGGCGCACGATGTCAAGTATGTCGCGGTTGTACCAGCAGCCGTACTGCCTGTAGTGCCGCGCCGCGGCCTCGTCCATGTGGGCGTTCAGCCAGCCCCAACTGCTCCTGCCATGCTCCAGCAGCAGCAGCTTGCCGCCGGGCTTCAGCAGCTGGCACGCCTGCCGCAGCACCTGCGGGCGCACAGCAAGCAAGCGTGCAACGTGTGCACCGTGGCTGGCAGGGTGCGGCGCACAGGGAGGCCTGGCTGGACGTGCCGACTGGGCGGCAACAAGGCGCTCCACGTCCACGCACACGCTGCCGCTGCTGAGGTTCAGCGCCCGACAGTGTGGCTGCTGCACGACTCCAGGCCGTGTCTGTGGGAAGCACAGGCCAGAGTAACACAGGCATGAGGCAGACATTGCGAAGCCAAGATGCCGCCTGCAGCACGCTCTCGCAGGAGGCCTGCCACTGCCCGACCTGCGCCGCCTTGCTTCACCTGCACGAGGTGCTTGCAGGGACACGACCGAGCTGTGTTGACAAAGTGCCTAGTCCGCGACGGCTCATGCGACCTGAGATGGGGCCTGGAGCCATTCAGGGGTTGACCCTTCAAACTGCGAGTGGCCCCCCTCACTGCACAGCCAGTGGTGCCATGCAGCCATCACTGGCCACAGCTGCGCCGCCAAGCCGCAGGAACACAGCCCAACCAGTGTTCCGCCACAATCGTCCAACATCTGTCATAACGTTATGACGCCACGTCACAGCAGCCTCACCTGCACTGCATCCGTGCAGGAGCACAGGCCAAAAGTGTCCACCACAACATCAAACCTCCCAGGAGCATACGTGCTGCTGCTGCTGCTGACTCCGTGCATGTTACTGTTGTTGCTGGCGTCGGCGGCAAGCTTGCCAGTGCAGCTGCACGGCTGGGGTGCCTTGCGCCACCAACTGCCTGGCACACGTTCCGCTGCTTTGAAACTGCTGTCAGCAGCTGCAGCACTGCCGGCTTCAGCGTTTTCAGCTGGCTGCTCCATGCTGCTGCCACTGCTGCTGCTGCTGGCAGCTGCAGGTCCGTCTGCAGGCACAGCATCAGTACCAGATGCCTGCTGCTGCTGTTGCTGCTGCTGCTGCTGCTTGAACCGCCAAATGCTGCCTGGCTGCTCTTGGTTTCGGCTTTCTTCAACACAAACAGTGCTGCTGCTGCTGCTGCTGCTGCTGCTGCTGCCCTGTCGCCGTGCCCGCCAGCCTGCAGTGCTGCTGCTGCTGCTATCATTTAGGCTCCTGCTGCTGTGTGGAAGGAGAACAGTCTGTGGTGCTGTTCCATCTGGTGCCACAAGGTGCTCTGCATCGGCCAGCATAAACTTCACACTAACATCTGGCTGCTTGTACTGCAGCTGCAACTCATCAAAGTACTTGTTGCGAGCCTGCAGCAGCAGCAGCAGCAGCAGCAGCAACAGCAGCAGCAGCAGCAACGGCAGCAGCAGCAGCAGCAGCAGCAGCAGCAGCGGCAGCCGAAGGGGGGGGGGGGCAGCAATGGCAGTTGCAAAAAAAGAGTCAGTGCAGATAAGAGTCAGTGCAGCTGCCGCCTTGGGTGGTGCCTGGCATGCGTGCAACAGCACCTGCCACATGTGTGTGGTCAGCCACTGATGCAACCAAGGAGGGCCGCGGCACATCCTGCTGCTACGGTTCTGGGGAAGCACCACGCTCCATGTGCACCGGCAGCTGACAGCACAGTCGCAGATGAGGCACCGCCGCGTCACAAATTTGGAAATGCGGGCACGTGAAGGACGGGTGCCGCACTGCAGCAGCCTGAACACTGGCTGCTGCAGCCGCCACCGACCGGGGGCGACCGCCTGTGCTGCGGTGGCTGCGCCATGCAGCGTGCCGGCAGCGGACACACCACCACCAGGGACGACGCCGACTGCAGCCGTCTCATGCTTGATGCACTGCTGCTGCTGCTGCTGCTGCTGCTGGAGCGCGGTGCTGGGCACTTGCCTGCTGCAGCATGGCCTGGCTGATGTCTGTGAGGGTGAGCGACGAGAGCTGCGCGTAGCTGTAGTGCGGCAGGTTGCGGCCCGTGCCTGCAGATATCTCCAACACATCACCCTGGTGGCAGCAGCAGCAGCAGCAGCAGTGCATGAGGCATCACGGCTGTGGCCGACGACGCGGCGTGCGTCCACTGCAGCACGCTGCATGGCGAGACTGCACAAGACACGAACAGCCTGCTGTGTTGACACCCAGCTGCTCAGGTGTGACAGATACGGCAGATGTCTTGTTGATAGCTGCTGCTGCTGCTGCTGCTGCTGGCAGCTGCATGCAGCGGTGCTGCTGCTGCTGTCACAGGCAGCACTGCAACTATGTCCAGTTGGGAGGCTGGACTGTTGCTCTCAGCATGAACAGGCAGGGAACCAAGTGACGACGTACGTGGATCCACGTGCAGACGCAACAAGGCCAAAGGCGCCAGGCAGCACAGCGGGAGACGACGACAGTGGCGAATGGCACCAAGTGGTGTGCATGCTGCCGCACCAACCTGTGCATGCCGCAGCAGCCACCACCGCAGCAGGCCATAGAACATGTACCGCTCCTCAGAGCCAATGATGTCGTCATACACCCCAGCCAGGCGGTCAAAGGCACATCTGCCCGGCGCTGCATCAGCCGCCCCAGCTGCTGCCTGTGGCACAGACTTCATGGGCTTGGCATACATGTAGCCGCTGTACATGGATGCTGCGAAGGCCGCAGATCCCATATAAACGTGTTGCAGCTTCATGCGGAGCAGCCGTGGCTTGCACAGTGTGCAGCAGCAGTGGATGACGCAGCAGCAGCAGCAGCAGCAGCAGCACTAGCAGCGAACAGTGCTGCCGGTGCCAGCGGGACGATTTACGCAGCAGAGCCTGCAGTTGTAAAGCTGGAACATCTTTGGAGCTTTGACAGTCCATGATTCACGATAGTATGGCTTCACACCCTGGCGCGTGTCATCTGCAAACCCTTGGTACATGCACTGGTACATACCTGTAACCGTAATGTTTTGGTTACTGGTGGACAGGCGGGCGCGTACCACTCATTGACCTGTGAGGATAAATTTTCTGGACGTTTGGGGGACGAGGTCGGTGGCATTTGCTAGTGCAGGTACTGAAGTTCGGAAGTCCGGAAGTCCGGTCTACTAGCAGGCATCCGTGGCAGCCTCCGTAGCCCAACCGCCTTAGTAGCCATGCCATACATTGAAAAGATATCACTTTAGCAAAATTTAATAGTAGCGGCCGCAGCATGGCCATGTCTTCGGCCAAGCCGCGGTAGCAGCAGGCCCAAGAGCAGCAGTGGCCAAGGCAGCAGCAGCCTGGCCCATGTGTGCCCGGCTGCTGTCTGTGATGCTGGCGTTGCTAATTCACTTGGCTATCATTTATGGCTACCGAGGCGGAACACACGCCAAGTGGCAAACCAACCCTGCTGCAAGCGCCAAACTGGTTACGTTGGGCAACAAAGCAAGCACCACCATCACAGCAGTACATGCCATGGCCGACAGCATCAGCCAGCCAGTACATGCAGCGTCAACAGCAACAGCAGCAGCAGTAGCAGCAGCAGCCAAGCAGCCTGTGGTGATTGGCCTGCAGCGTAGCGGGCAGTGGCCATTCTGGCAGGCCATCCACGAGCCCAAACGCATCACGGACCTTGGCGAGAGGGCGCAGACCAACATGCAGGGTCCCATGATGGATGCGCAGCACCCTGATTGGGTGAGCGAGCATTGCTGGCACAGAGGTTGTGTGGTGCAGCTGCAGGCTGGTTGCTGGCGCCATGCCGCGTGCTGGCAGCGGCGCTCAGCAGCCGCTGCCTTGCCTCATGCTGATTGACCACTGAGCTGTAGCTGTCAGCCTGTGATGCAGCTGCCGACACACAGCTTGTGCATTCTGGTGTGAATGCAGCCACGTGTCACAGCTGCACCTGTGGTGTTGCTGGGTCTGTGATGCCCTGCCATACTGCACGGTGCATGCTGAAACAAAGGTCAGCTGCTGCATAGCCATGGTGGGGTATGCTTGCAGGCGTGACTGCTGCTGCTCACCAGCTGCTGCGCATCATTGCTGCCTGGCCTGCCGCTGCAGCACGAGCTCAACTGCAAGTACCTGGGCGTGCCCATCGACTGTGTGTTCACAATCAACGCTTCACGTTTCGCAACAGCAGATGGCATGTACTACCATACGCCAGGCATGCCACAGGTGAGCAAGGCTGTTTCCATGTGTGGGCAAAAGCAGCAAAGCCACCTCAGCAGCACAGCAACAGCAGCAGCAGGCGGCATGGTTAACCCTTTGACAAGAATGCAACAGGTAGGGAAGGCTGTCGTCTTTGTTGGTGTGCAGCTGGACGGAGGTAATACGGTGCTACTGCGACCAGCAGGCCCACGGCAGCAGCAGCAGCAGCAGCAGCAGCAGGTGGTGGTTTCAACCGCCGGGCCCGCCGCAGGTGGGCAAGGCTGATGGCACAGGGCAGCTTAGCTAAGAGCAGCTGTGGTCGCAGCAGATCAAGGCGGTGGCAGGGCCGGCAGGGCAGTGCTGCAGCAGCTCAGCAGATGGCAGTGGTGCACCGCCACACAGGCTGCCCCCTGGTTCAACCAGAGTTGACGAGCTTGGCAGGATGCAGCGTGCTGCAGCCAGCAGACGGCGTGTGTTTCTATCACACCAGGGTAGGCGCAGGGCAGCGCTGTTTGGACGCGGCTGGTGCAGGGCGCTTACCACAATGGGGCGTGCCACAGCAGCGGTTGTGGCACAGACCCGGCGGCGGGGTGGCGCAAGCAGGAGGGCCCAGGCGGACCTGCTGCGCCGTGTCCCCTTTGTCAGCAGCAGCGCGGACATGCACTGTGCATTGGCGGCACATGCCTGGTTGCCTGCCCTGGCACCGGCTGCCATGCACCATCGGGAGTGTTGTGAGACGCTCCACAAGCTTGCCTGCCTGCCTACCTGCCTGTGCTCATGTGCTGCTGCTGCTGCTGCTGCTGCTGCTGCTGCTGCTGCTGCTGCTGCTGCTGGTATTTGTGCTAGGCCAGTGCCATCCTGCCTAGGCAACACCCGCGCCAGATCCGCTTTGCAGTGTCGCTCGAGTCAGCAGCATACTATGCCTGGATCAACAGCCCTCAGTACATGTGCAAGTGAGTAGCCTGGATCAACAATTTGCGGTTCGTGTGCAAGTGGGCTGCTGGACGGTGGCAGAGGCAGCCAGCGCAGGCGAGCTCTTTTGCAGGTTGCCGCTTTGCTCAGTCGTGCTCGTACAGCTCCCGCAGCCGACTGCATGGCTGGGGTGGGGGTGTGGTGAGCTGCTCACTGGGCAACACATACGTGATAACTGCACCCCGCACAGTACACTGCGTACGCTGTGCTGTGTGTGCTGCGCTGTCCTGTGCTGTGCTGTGCTGTGTGGATGCTGTGCTGTGTGCTTGGCTGCTGCATGCCTGGACGCGAGGCTGCGTACCGCAGGTGCAAAGCATTCCATCATGCACCGCGCGGGGGTGCGCATGCTCATGGCATGGCGCCTTGCCATCGCAGCAGAAGCAGCACACGAAGGCTGCATTTGTGTCGCTGATCCTCGTGCCCTGGGTGCCGCGTGCCGTGCTGCAGTTTCGAGAGCGAAGCCACCTACCGCTCCTGCAGCCAGGTGCAGGCGACCATGCACCATGAGACACAGCACGACTTCGAAACAGGCGCCAACCTGGTGCATGCCCCCGAGCTCCCTTACGAACAGAAGCAGGACGGGGTGGCCTACATCAACAGCAACTGCGGCGGCCCAAGCGGCAGGGCGCAGCTGATGCAGCACTGGGCGCAACTGCCAGCTGCACGCACAGCCGTGCATTCCTTCGGCGCCTGCAGCAACAACAGGCCCTGGCCAGAGGAGCAGGGGCAGCAACTGTCAAAGCGTCAAGTCTTCCAGAGGTAGGCTGCAGCACACGCTGTTCAGCTGAACTGAAAATGAGCGGCCGGTGCCCTGCATTGGTTGCGTATTGTGTTGTGCACACAAGCAACAACAACAACAACAACAACAACAACAACAACAACAACAACAACAACAACAACAACAACATGGCATGGCCAGAGCAGCATGGGGGCGGCTAACGGGCGTGTGCCACTGTAGGCACGCCATGGATTCCTTGGGCTGGTACGCTTTTCCTTGCACCTAGGCAGGGCAGTGACTGCGCAATGCAGTGTTGGCATGAGCTTGGCAGCAGGCGACTGGTGTTGCGCAGCCCCAGCCCAGCATGCCGGGGCTGACAGCACACCTGGAAAACCTTGTCGGACCCGTGTTGCCTGCTGTGCTAGCTGCTGCTGCTGCTGCTGTCGACTTCCCTTGTGCCGAAAGGCTGCCGCTGGTCCTGCAGGTGCAGCTTCAGTGTAGCTGCTGCTGTACATAAGGGTGGGCCCATAAGACTATCAGCAGGGAGTAACAAGCTGCAGCTGCAGTCAAGCTGACTTCGGCTGCTTGTTTCTGTGCTGCCGCTGCAGGTACAAGTTCTGTGTGGCGATGGAGAACAGCATCTCCTACGACTACATCTCAGAAAAGATTTGGGATGCACTGTCAGCAGGTGCGGGCGTTGCTTGGCAGCCTACCAGGTCGACAATGCACCTTTCTGCAAGCAAATGGGTGTTTCCTTGATGGTGGTGCATTTGCTTGAGCCATTGCAGCTGTGTGCTGGCATCCTCATCACCACATGTGCAGCGCCGTCAAGGTACTTACCGACATGAATCTGTGCTGAGGGGACCTGTCACCATGATGCATGCATAGCAGCAGCAGTACTGCAAACTCTGGCCATGACACTGCTCTCCTCACTCACTTGGGCTGCGGGCGTCGTGCATTTGCCATCGCAGCGGCTAACTTTGGGGCCGTGTTTGTTTGTCAGAACTTCCCAGCTGCCAAGCATGCAACTCTCGCCCCTGCTGCATGCAGGCTGTGTCCCCATCTACCACGGCTCGCCCAGCGTGCTAGACATTGTGCCGGAGCCGCAGGCAGTGATCGTGTATGGCCCTGGCGGCAACGCCAGCACAGTGCAGCAGCTGGACGCTCTGGTGGCTGACATAGCGGCAGATAGGAGCCGGTACGAGCGCATGCTGGCATGGAAGCGCAAGCCGGTGAGTGCATGTTGGCCATTGCTGGAAACTCCTGTGTCCCTCTCATGGTCCTGGGGACCCCAAGCGCAGCTGTGCGCTTGTGGATGCATCAGCAGTGTGCCCGTTGCCGGAGGGTCTCCAGTGCTGCTGGGTGGGACACTTGATGACGTGGAGCATGGCGGGAGTGTGACAGCCCTGCGCCCTGCTCTGGGCCAGCATATGCTGCAGCGGTGGTTCTTCTTCACATTCATTATCATCATCACCACCACCATCATCATCATCATCATCATCATCATCATCATCATCATCATCATCATCATCATCATCATCATCATCATCATCATCATCATCATCATCATCATCACCATCATCATCATCATCATCACCATCACCATCACCATCACCATCACCATCACCATCATCATCATCACCACCACCACCCATTCAAGCGTGTGCGTGCGCATGTGCGTGTGCGTGTGCGTGTGCATGTGCGTGTGCGTGTGCGTGTGCGTGTGCGTGTGCGTGTGCGTGTGCGTGTGCGTGCGCATGTGCGTGCGCGTGCGCGTGTGCGTGTGCGGGCGCGGGCGCGTGCGCACGTGTGCAAGGGGCGAGAGGGTGTGCGAGTGCAGTGCGTGTGTGCAAATATGTGTTCCTGAGCACGAGTGAGCTTGAGCAAGGGGGGTTGTGGGCACAAGGTACATGTCGATTTGCACACGGATTACAAGAGCGGTGCCACGCGTGTGTGATTGCGCGTGTGCACCGTGTTGTTGGGGTGTGGGTGCCAAACCTGCAAGAATGTGTGCGCGTGTTACATGTGTGAGAGGCTGCAAGAGTCATGCAGATTGCGCACGCGTCTTGCATGTTTGGGAGGCTGCAAAAGGACGTGTGTGTGCAAGAATGTATGCCCGCGCCCAAGCGTTGCATGTGTGGAGGCTGCAACAGAGCGCGCGTGTGCATGAGTGCATGCGTGTGCGCGCGGTGCATGTGTGGGAGACTGCAAGATTATACACGAGTGCATGTGCATGTCGTCCGCGCTGTGCGTGTGTTGGAGGTTGCAAGAGAAAGCGCATGTGCATGCGCGCGCGGTGCATGTGTGGGAGGTGAAGAGGAAGCGTGTCTGCATGGGTGCATGCGTGCTCTCGCGTGTTGCCTGTGTGGGAGCTGCAAGAGGACGCGTGTTTGCAGGAGTGCGTGTGCGTGCGCCCCCCTGCGCGTGTGCAGGTTTACTGTCCGGGTAGTTGCAAGAGATCGCACGTGTGCGCGAGTGCGTGCGCATGCGAGCATTGCATGTGTGGGAGGTTGCAAGAGGACGCGCATGTGCATGAGTGCATGCACTTGCACGTGCGCGGTGCATATGTGGGAGGTTGCAAGAGAATGGGCGCCTGCATGAACGCTTGCGCGCCCTCATTGCCTGTGTGGGACGCTGCAAGAGAATGCGCGTATGCATGAGTGCTTGCGTGCACTTTGCTTGTATTGGAGCGCATAGTCAGTGCATGCGCGTGTCGTGCACGCAGTGCATGAGCTGGAGGTGGCAAGAAAGCACGAATGTGCATGAGCGCATGTGCATGCGCGCGCGCGGTCCATGTGTGGGAGGCTGCAAGAGAAAACGTGTCTGCACGGGTGCATGCGCGTGCGCGGTGCATGTGTGGGAGGCTGCAAAAGCATGTGCATGGGCATCAGTGCATGCACATGCATGCGTGTTACATGTCCGGGAGGTCGCAAGATGTTGCGCGTGTACGCGAGAGCGCGCACTAGCGCGTGGCATGTGTTGGAGGCTGCAAGACAACGCGCATGTGCATGCGTGCAAGTGCACGCGCGCAGTGCATGCATAAGAGGCTGCAAGAGAAAGCGCATGTGCAATGAGCGCCAGCGCGCGCGCGCGGGCAGTGCATGCGTGAGAGAGGCTGCAAGAGACCGCGCATGTGCATGCGTGCAAGTGCGCTCGCGCGCGTTGCCTGTGTGGGAGGCTGCAAGCGCCGCGACGCACGTTGTGAGTGCATGCACATGCAGCGGTTGCACGAGATCGCGTGTGTGCATGAATGCACGAGCGCGCATTGCTGCAAGTGTGGGGGGTTGCAAGAGCATGCGCACGTGCATGAGTGCATGCCCCTGCATGCTCGTTGCATGCCTGGGAGGCTGCAAGACAATGCGTGTCTGCATGGGAGCGCGCGCCGGGCATGGTGCATGCGCCTACGCGCCCGTCCATGCGCATGCGCCTGCGCCTGCACACGTGCGCGCCCGCAGGTGCTTGAGGCTCATATGCACGAGTGTTTGCGCCTCAAGCACGCGTGGCGCCCGCAAACGCGGCATTTGTGCCGGCGCGTGAACGCCAGCATGCACATCCCTGCGCGAGAGTGTCAGAATCGAGCATGCGATTTCAAGCGGGGGGGGGGGGGGTCACACGGCAGGCACCAGGGCGCACAGAGTGCTGCCTTTCTGACCAACCATCTCCGCGCCTTTTGGCAACCGCCCATGTTCCAACACTGATTGTCGCTGGCCCCATCGCCGCTCCAGGCAACACCTCATGCGCTAAAGCCACCACGCAACGCATCCTCCATTGCAACATCAAGCAGCAGGCGCTTGCTCTGTCCTGTGCAGGTGCATGAGCTGAGCCCCGGCTACCAGCGCTACCTGGCCATGCTGCAGGGCGGCACCAACGAGTGCCGCATGTGCGCGCACATCGTGCAGCGGCGACTGGCGGGCGACTTCTCGCGTGCCGCCACGTGCCTGTGGAACCAGACGTGGCTCAAGCAAGCAGGCCAGGCCTTCCACAACATCAGCTGCCCTGGGGATGCTTGAACATACTGGTGTGCCAATGCCAGCCCCCCCTGCCACCTCTGTGGTGAGCTGCAGTGCGTGAGTTAGGTGTCGGGGTTTGGCACCTACTGCTGGGGTCCCGTTGTCGGTTGAAAGAGGTATGCTGGCCACGTGTGAGCGCTGAGGTGGCGGCAGGAAGCGCTGTCGTGCTCCAAGCACTCAACATGTCTGGCAGCCACTGGTTGTGGCTCAGCAGCAGCAGGGGAGGGGGTAGCCTCGCAGAAGGGGCAGCCTAGTGCCGCTAGCCTTGTATATCTGGTGTGCTGTGTGTGCTGTGCATACTGGAGCTTGGTTGCATACGCCAGCCAATTGCGCGCTTCAGTTGGGAGCTACCACACCCCTGCGAATGGGTGCATGCATCTGCACACAGCAGTACTGTGACTGTGCTATGTGTTGTGCTATGTGTTGTGCCAGTTGGGGCCCATGCTGACTTTGAATGGTCAGTAGTGCATGCGGGAGGATTGAAATTGGTCCTGCTGCAATGCAGAGACGGCTGGTAGCATAGGCGGTTCACAACAGCAGTTCCTCAGATAGGGAGAACTGGAGTAACACGCTCATCAATGGTTTTGCCAAAAGTTGCAGCATGTCCAGCATGCATGCATGCGACGCTGCATACGTGAAAGTTGCAGCATGGCAAGCATGCATGCATGGGACACCCATGCGCCAAAAGTTGAAGGCATTGGTTACATGGTGGATTTCATAGCAGCACTGCCAATCACATCAAGTATTCTTTGCCTCAATGCTGCTTGTGCTGTGTGCTGTGATCACCGTGATTTATTTTCGTGACAGCAAAGAGCACCAGAGCGCAAATGCTGCAGCACTGGTGCGTGTGATGCTGGTCCTCAACATTCGTGAAAGGTCCTGCCGGCTGTGTGCACGGTGCCTGGGAAGAGCTGTGTCAAGGAGGTCTTGGTGTCAGGATGAGGGCACTGGGGTGGCGTGGTGTGGAGGCCGTGCAGCGTGGAGTTATCCATTTTCTGTGCTGTAGCGTGCGTGAGGCAGTGCATCTGGACAGATGGCATACACACAGAGTGCTGCTACCTTGTGGCAGGCGTGGTGTCTACTGACTCAGTACTGCTGAGGGCTAACTGACCTCCCAATGTGACGCATGCAAGGTGGTGTGTTCACGCCAACTGCTGCCCTTATAACCCTACTGCCGGCACTTTGGTATATGTCATTTGTTGATATCATTCCTGGTTGTGGTGCATAAGTTGAATCATTGTCACACTTGATATTTGATTGCCCTGCCACCTCCGCTCAGAGGTATAGTATGTTTGCTGAAATTGGATCCCTGCCTGGTTACACTGAGAAGTTGCGCAGCGTTTTGTCCATGTCTGATTCATCAACCAAGGTGTTGCGTTTTGTGTCTGATGATATTAGGGGCAGTTCTGGAAAATGTCGGATGGTGTCACCGTGTATCGCTGATTTCCTTCTGAAGGCTTGGAATGCGCGCGCAATACTTGTCAACATTCTGGAGCAGTGTTCCCTCCTCCTTCCGTCCCAATGGGGCGCGGGACCGATGACGTTGATGCTGTGGGTAATTGGATGATGATGATAAGATGATGATATCATCGTGTTGAATGCATGCGGCTGCCGCAGCCAGCTGGCATCAGTGATTGCTGACCTGTATTCCAAGCAGGGTGGTCGCCATCTGCAACCCCACCTGCTCATATGCTGTGTGCATGGCATTTGTAGGCCATTGCGATTGGGTCATGTTACTGTGCAGATAGCAGTAGCTTCTGTTGCAAAGTCCTGCAGGACTCCTGGCGTCGCCACCTGGCATGCTGGCTGAGATGGGCTGGGTCGAGACTCGCTGCATGTGGAAACGCGATTCAGCGGTATATGGCAGCTTTTGACATACAGGCAGTGCCACTTGATGCATGCTACTGAGCTGGACTGTCCGAGCACCACTGTTCAACAGCTGCACTGCACAGGTTTAAACAGATACAGTTGTCAATGACGTCATAGCAATGACTGGTGTGCTCTGGCTGACACTGACAGGTTTCGCAGCTGGCAGAGTTGATGTATTGTACGTTTGAAGCGCCATGTGCAACATTGCTATGGCGGCATTGCTCTTGAAGCAGGTTTTCTGCAGCCAGGTGCTTCAGTCACCCCTCCAGGCAATTGACCTCAATCAGTTCTGGACCTCAATCGCTAAGCAACCTGCATTCCTTGACCACTTGATCTCGACTTGCCCCAAGAAGCTAGGAAGCGTGTAGTTGTATTGACCGTTCAGTGCTGTGTTGTTTATCGTTAGTTCCGCCTTGGATGTGCTGAGGCCTGAAGCTGCACAAACCTTATTTCTTAAATGAGTAGATAGCTAAACTAGGCTGCTGCGGGCAGCGAGGCTAGTGATGGTGGAGCAGGTAAGCCAGCAGCAGCACAGCCGTGCTGTACCACGTGCTGTGTTCAAGGTGCTGTGTTATGCTGCTTGAGTCTTGACTGAAATGGTTTACAGGGCAAAAGGTCAAAGGAGCACTGGTGGAACACCTTTCAGAAGGCCAGGTGGGGGCAGCCCTGACAGCAGCTGTGCCTGCATCCTCAACGACTGCTGCGTATGCCACAGCAAGTTTTGGAGAGGCATTATGCATTGGGGCGCTGAGTATTACACTGAACTCGAGAGCTCCTTCCTATTGTGCAGTCATCCTTCATACGCCACTCTGGTGGACCCGCCTTCGCTGGAAGGTGCACTAGCTGTGGTGTGAACATTCTGACAGTACTGTCGGCAGCGGTAGTGCCAGCTGGACTTGCAGGCACTGTGCACAATTGTTGGTGGGCTTGTGGGCAGTTCAGGGAGCGTTAAGCAACGCCCCCAGCATATGCAGGCCGGGGAGGCATGCAGTTGGAGCTCCGGTGCCAGCAGCATGCAGCAGATGCGTGCGATGAACACAGGGGTCCAACTGCGCAGCTTAAATCACCATGAGGCAGCAGCTGTGCCACACAGCAGCAGCTGCTGCATGCCCGGAGTCACACGCCCTTAAGCATCCCGCCCCCATGCCGCTGCGCATGCTGGGCCACAGACAGCAGCAGCACTGCAGCACCAGCCATGCATGTGCTGCGCCATGCAGCGCACCGCTTCCTGCAAGCGCTGATCCAGAGCTTGATGCCTGCTGCATACATGCCTATGCCCAAGACAGCAAGCAGCTGGCAGAAACAAGGCACTCCTGCAAACGCAGTTGTAATGCTCGCCTGCTGCCTGGGGCGCTGCACGCTTCTGCCGTGCAGATATCGACACAGATGCAGCGCAAGTGCGGGTCAAGGTGGGTGCAGGGCCTTGCAGGATGCTCATGTCAGCACTCAGCGCAGCATGCCCCGCACGACCCAGCTAAGGCGCCGGGGTGATGCAGCAGTTACGTGCGCCTGCTGTGCTTGTCCAGCAGCTGCAGCAGCTGCGTGGGCAGCAGGGCAAGCGCTGCAGTGACGCCTTGCTCGGCACGGACCACATATACACAACACAGCAACCACGAGCAGTTGCTGGACACCGCCGCCGCAGCAGCGGAGCATGGCTGCAGCAGTGCCTGTCGATAAAGGAGCATACTCCGGCTGATGCTTGTGAAGGGGTTTCAGGAAGCACACATCACACAGCACAACGCAGCAGATGCAGCACTCACGTTGCTGGATTGCGCCCCCCGCCACCATGGCTGCTGCTGGCTGCTGGCCGCTGCCCGCTGTACCTGCCGAGTAGTGCGCCGTGCTGCTGCGCCCCGCAGTCTCTGCTGATGGATGATGTGCTGGACACTGGCGGCTACAGGGAGGGCTCCGCGCCGCAGCAGTTTGAGGTGGCGGAGGGCGGCTTCGTGCTTGTGCTGCCGTCGGGTGTGCGCGGGCTGGGCGTGCGGAGTGTTTCAGTGCAGGGCAAGCAGCAACAAGTGTGCATGCACATCATGCATCGGCTGTGCTGCTGTCGCCGCATCCGTGTGGCGGACAAAGTTGGTCATGTGACTCTGCGCTGGTTTGTTTGCATGAGAGGAAGGTCATGATGCTAGAAGCAGTGGCGGGCTGCGGAGATTCAGCACCACGGCCTTGCAGCAAGGATGCCGCAAAGCACGCACACCTCGGCGTCCCTGCTGGCCCTGTCGCTGCGCTGTGCTTGCTTGCAGATGCCAGCAGCGCCAACGCGCAGTGTGTGTCGCCGCCATGGCTGTGCCGCGTGAACCGCATCTGGCTCCTGCCGGGCGGCGATGCAGCAGGCAGCAGCAGCTACCTGGACGTGAAGGGGGCGCAGCCGGAGGTGCAGCAGTGGGAGCGGCGGCAGATAGCAGATGGGCGCGTTGCTGCGCAGCACTTTCATCTCCAGGTGGGCCGGGATCCTGCTTTCATCCTTTGCGACCGCTCACTCGTGGCATGCATGTCGTGTAGTGGAGTGCAGCTTCGTCAATTTCAGTACAGTACACAGCACCGGGTGTGTTGCTCACTGGGCAACTCCGCATGCTGCCGCTGCAGCAGCAGCAGCAGCAGCAGGAGCTACGTGGTGATGAGCAGCATGCAGCACAGGTGAAGCAGGCACGTGGTCGCACCTGGTTTGTGCCTCCTGTAGATGGGTTCAAGTCGCAAGTGCAGTGCATCGCGTGTATAAACGTGTTGGGCATGGTCTTACCTGCCGATGCATGTTGCTGCAATCACGCCTGTGCCTGCGGGCAGTCCTGGCCCTTTTGTACTCTCCACTTGTGTCGGCCCCTGTTCACCCGGAGCGTCATTCCTCTGCCCCTCCTACTCCTGCAGACCTGGCAGACACGACTCAGGGCGCCCTGTCACCAAGAGCACGCCTCTCCTGTTTGTGGCACCAACCCCCGCAGCTGCCCATGCGCTGCTGCCGGCCTGCCTCACCTGTCATCACAGCACCCTGTCCCCCCCCCCCCTTCCTCCTCCCTCCCCACACACACACACACGCACATACTCACAGACAGTCTGGCACCGCCTCAGGTGGTGACTGCGTCTCAACATGCGCTACTAGGAGTCCTGTCCACTGCCTCTCGCGCCATCGCCACCCCCTGCCAGGTCCACGTACTTTCACCGCTGGCCCGCCTTCACCTGTCGTCACAGCACCCTGCTTCCACTCCCCTCCCCCCCCTCCTCCCCACTCACGCACGCACACACACCCATACGCATGCCTCTCGCGCTATCGCCACCCCCTGCCAGGTCCACGTACTTTCACCGCTGGCCCGCCTTCACCTGTCGTCACAGCACCCTGCTTCCACTCTCTCCCCTCCTCCTCCTCCCCACATACACACACAGGCGCACACCCACACGCATGCCTCGCGCGCCACCGCCGCCCTGCCAGGTCACCTACTTCTACCGCTGGCCGGACCTGGCGGACGCCGTCGAGGGCAGCGCACCCAACACGCGCCGCCTGGCGCGCGCGCTCACGGGGCTGGGCGTCACGCAGCACGCACGGGAGCTGGACGCGCTGCTGCGGAGGCGCGGCTGCGGGCGCACGCCGCCCAACCACTTTGGCATGCGCTACGTGAGTGTGGGGCGGGGCACCGCTTCGTCAGGCCGCCCGGGTGGCGGTATGCTGCTCGACCACCACATCAGCGGTGTGCGGCTGCGAGTCAGGATTGCCCTGAGCACTGACGTCCGGCCGGGCTCTGCCCAGAGCGTGTGGTGCTGCACGAGGCAGTCGAACACGGAGGGCGTGATGCATGCGGCGGCATGCCTTGTCGCTGGCTCGCCAGGCGCCCGGCAGGCGGCTCGTGCCCTCGAGATTTGACCATATGTGTGTCGGTAGTCCCACCCTCTGCATGGGGTGCACATGCGGAGCGGCAGCACAAGGCATGCGGGCCCTGGCAGGGCTGGCGCCGGCACGCAGCGCATGCAGCAGCTCGTGCGGCCTCATTGCACACAGGAAGGCAGCCGAGCGACTATTGTTTGGTTCGTTGTTAGCCAGGCCCCTGCGCCGTCGTTGACACTGGCGCTGCAATGCTGTACAGCAAATCCTTTGGCTTTGAGTAAACTGCGTTGCCCTGGACACATGTCCCGCTGGCCTTTTCGTTGCCGAAGTTGCCCCCCCAGCAGTTACTCCAGCCGCAATGCACTGCAGCCCTGAGCGTGTGTGCTGCTGCCGCTGCTGTGACCGCCTGCACTTGCGTTCAGCCGTCACATTGACTGTGCCCTGCAGCCCTGAGCGTGTGTGCTGCTGCCGCTGCTGCGACTACCGCAGGTTGTGTTCAGCAACCACGAGACCAAGGACCCAGGGCCAGAGCCTGGCAGCGACGATGAAGAGGAGCACGAGGAGGACGAGGCTGAGGACAGCCCAGTGCCCATGGAGAGCGTGATGGGCCCCGCACAGGTGCGCAGCTGCACGGCAGCCGTCGTCCTGCATACGTGGGTCTAGGTGCAGGAGTGAAGTAGGGGGCGGTGTGGTTTAGGTTTCTGTGCAATGTGGGACAGCGCTGCGGGCATTGTGCAAATGGGCGCAGCTTCGTGACGTGCTCAGAGAGGTCCAGGAGCAGACTCCCTGTAAAGGGAATTTCCAGGAGCGGGTGGTCTGGGGGGTGTGTGGGTGTGGGTGTGGGGGTGTGTGTGGGTGGGGTG